>JAGDQP010004026.1:66903-88601 GCA_022664845.1 Lepisma saccharinum | reverse complement strand
CACGTTAAAATAAACGACAATAAGTGATCGTATTTTAATGTGGCAATTCTTACCCTAAACTGGATTTGTTCCTAAAACTGCCATAATATATTCATTTCATAATTCGAAATGACAAAAAGGACACGCATACAAATGTGTTTACTTAGCACACAATACATACAGACAAAATGTAACACATAGACTCAGTGTTACAGTTTCCTCGCAATTGAACTTGGTTATTCATAGCTGTTAAGATCGTTGGCAAAATGGAGTAGAGGAAACGCGCTGGGCATTTCAGTAAGAAAACAAACAAACATGGGTTCGAATCCTGTTAACGCTAAAGATTTTTTTACAAAGCAAGCAATCATTACTTCTCATACAAAACGGAGAATATTTCCGACTGTTGGATGAAGCACCTGAGTCACTAAAGAGAGAAAGACGATTTACGAATGTTGGTTGGAAAAGTCCAAATCAAGTCCCAGGGGGTTAAGAACACGTCATTGATCAGAAATATGCAATTTTCCTGTTATTATAGTTAGAAAGAAACACTATAACATATGTTAGGCACATCCTGACTAGAGATTCACTCGTGGAGTACCGCTAGCGTGCTGGGCTTCTAATTTGAAAACCTGGGTTCGATTCCCCACCAGCCAGTTTCTTTTTCGCATACACTGAAGTATTCAAACAGAGATTTATCTTCGGGTTGTGGAGAACAAAGCATCACTGGTCATAATCCGAGCAAACAGTGTGTGTGATATTTGGCATAATGATAATCTAGTTTTCATGTTTTTCATTGGTCTTTCTCTCTTCCTCTCTTTCTTGATGTATTGTTATCGTGTCTTCGCTGCGTCTTCTTCTTCTCTCTATCTTTATTTTTTCTCTTACTTAACATAAAAACTCTCTCTTTTTGTGCGTGTTCCAGAGCTAATTCCGGGCCACTTTTGATGACCCTTTGATAGGGCCTGACCCAAACATAAGTGACCCCGTAAACCGATTGACCCGGTCTGGAAAATCTATGAACTGGGAATTTCGGAGATTACAAAGTATTCCGAACCAGTATGTTTAATAAGCCTCACCGAATTTGCAAACTAGCCTCGCGCAAACAAAGAATGTTTGTTACACTTTTGACATTATCCTAGATGTGTCTCAAAACTCTGAAGTTTCACTGGAACCATGAGTATTTAATCTGACCACCAAGTTTGGTCTCCATTGTGAAAGTGACTTAATGAATGTTTGAAGCACCCTTTATATATTGGAATAACCCTGAAAAAATATAAAATCCAAAAGTTACTTCTCTCTTGCTGTTAGATTTGATTTGTGGGAACTGAACTTTTTATTGTGGGAACTGAACTTTATATTTTAACTACGTTTAAATTCCAAATTTTTATCTGTTCTTCTTCTTCTTCTTCTATCTCCCCTTTCTCTTTCTCTCTCTCTCTCTCTCTCTCTCTCTCTCTCTCTCATTTCTCTGCCTCTGTCTAACAGATATACGATCGGTTTCAATGTTTCATTGTATGTGTTAAAATTTCTCCCTCCATCAGCTTATGTATATTGATTCGTCTCGCCTCTATTCTTTCATTTTATCGATACCAATACATGTCTATTTTGAAAAACAAAACGTACTCATGATGTTTGCTGATTTCAGTATGGGCGAGACGAAGGAAGGAGAAAGAGGGGGTCTGTTTTTCCAGACACGATTATGGGATAAGAAGGTGCCACTTGGCCGGCATTCGTTGTCGCAATCTTTTTTATGCGCAGTGGGGAAACACTGGGAAAACCTAAGTCAGGACAGTCAGCCGCTGGTACCGAACCGAGGACCTCCGGAGAACGAAACGAACGTTTTACCAAGTAAGGTACGGCGTTTGGAAGAAAGCATACTCGTTTCGATGTTTATCACATGCACGCACACACAATATCGTACGCACGCACACACAAAATAACGTAAATAACAACATAATATCAGAAATTATAAAGGATAAATATCGTGCCCTATTTTTCAGAACTGACAGAAACAGACCTTTTCTCTTGTTTTTCATTCATAAGGTTAGTGTTCTATGGAATTCATTAAGAAAGAAACCATAGGTTTTAAGTTCATTTTTTATTCTCCATGTTCGGTAAGGATCTTTTCTATTGGACAATTTGAATGAAACTTTTCAATACACTTTAACTAGTGGCCCACCTAAAATAAAATGGTGTTAGGTTTCCTGTTTTGGTATTTGAAATACGACTTGCTTAGGTTTTTTTATTATTTGCTACACACTACAAGAAATCATGAACATCTTTCCAGAACCCAGGACATGTGATAATGTCTCCTCTTAAAGAAAAGAAAATTCCAACCCTTGCTCGTTCACGCACACACTCTCAGAATCACACACCGCCCACTCTACGTTAGTTGGGTGGCCTATCTTGTAGGCTTAGAGGAAAATCGTGTATAACAAAGTCATGTGAACATAATTTTGGCCATGATAGTACAGTAACGCGTACTGTACATTATTGACGTCCCGGCGGCTTTAATACTTATTTGTGTGTGATAAATCTTGAACCTGTGAATCAAGTGGATATGATTATGATTTCGCAGTATTCGCGAAACACCACTTACCTTAACTTCCGCCAGATTTCCATTATAGCTGATATGAATGGGGCAACAAGCATAAATTAAGGGGGCAATAAGCACACTCAAAATGATAGAGACGTATTGTGCTGTTAGGTTCTAGGATAGGGTATTTATCTAATACACAAATGAAATTCGGGAAATGGACTGTGTATTGAACTAAGTTTAATTCTTTAAATTACAGATTAATTGGATTGATACTGAGCACGAACGCAAGTCACTGAAGTTAACCAAGTACCACCGAGTATAGCATCACCATACTTAAAATTGATAAAACATAGTCAAAGAGCATGCAATTAATTGGTTTGCAACTCACCTGAATATTTGACAGTAGAGGAAATACAGAATGCAGAAATAGTCTAAGATGTTAGATGCGACACACATAGAGTTTTTGGAGATCAAAGACAGACAGAGCCGAACGTAGTCACATGACGTTGAAGTTCTATATTCGATAGCCAGGTATAACAAGGCTGAGTTCGGATGACAGCACCGTCTATTGTCACTAACAGTGGACAAGCAGTTGGAGTGGTAACGAACGATCGATCCATTCATAACAAGGTGTCAAATGTCTGGCTTTTATGCCAAACTCGATTTCGGTGTTCCAGTCACAGTTCACTTCTCCGTGAGGTGTGTTCTCACAGAGCACCAATCACAATCGAGTTGAACTTTGTTTTTGCTTTGGTTTCTCGTACTTCGTCCAACTGACCAAGATGAACTTTAAAATGCTATCTACAGATGATCTTTGTAATGCTAGCCTAAGCTAACCTTCCAAACTACCTTTTACTTGCAACATAATCGTGCTTTTAATAAATGACTTCGTGGTTCTTGGTTCGTGCCCTATTTCTTAAAACTAAAAGCATACTTATTTTTATTGCAAATTTACAGAAATAATTATATTCGCATGATGGGCCTCCCGACATTATAGTAGTAGAGCTATGTTTGAAAAATTGGTTAGTTTGCTTTAAAATAAAGTTGTAACATTAAAACAGAACTAAACTGCAGTATGTAAATCACTGTTTCCAGTTTAACCGAGTCACACTTGGTTGCATCAAATTCGGTTCATCGAGACACTAAATGTATATTACATCACATTACATAAACAGCCGGACTTGATTGAGTTTCTTGTCTTCAGCTGCTCTTCGGGTATCTGTAATGATAAAAATACATATTTTTAATTGTTAACCTATAATTTTGTAGATAGAAAGATGTGTGCTCAGCTGAGGGTTCCTTGAATTTTTGATCTCTCAGCCCTCCTTGTGTCCTTGCTGGATGCACTGGCCCCGCTCACAGGGTGGCTGAAGAAAGAGGAAGTAGAATGAATCAAAGGGGCGATGGAAGGAGATGGCTTATTCGACTCACGATTAATTTAGCACTTAAGTTGGTTTGAGCCAGAAGAATGTGGATCCCATTTTTTAAGATTAGTCCGAGGAAGAAAACAATAATTGCAGGAACGGCGAAATTGGATTCTTAACGATCTAGTTTCTGTATTGAACTATTTTCAGAGAGAAGTGTTAGGTAGGGATAACCCGATTCTAATCTTTCTTGCTTTCCGCTTTGATTTTTCTCTTGGAAAGATTTCAGATACATGTTACCAAATGTCTTCCACAGGACTTCATTTGTCCATACAAAGTGCAAAATTAGTTCACCATTAGTTTACTATGGATTAGTGAAAAAGAAATTTCGACATTAACGTCTTTCCTGCTGATTAGTCGTGTGCATATCGTTTATAGTTAATGGATACATTTAACAAAGGTTCATCCGTTCTCGTACTTTCATCCATTAATACCAA
The DNA here is from genome assembly GCA_022664845.1 of Lepisma saccharinum. Classification (NCBI taxonomy): domain Eukaryota; kingdom Metazoa; phylum Arthropoda; class Insecta; order Zygentoma; family Lepismatidae; genus Lepisma; species Lepisma saccharinum. Next base: position 84,222 of record JAGDQP010004026.1, on the reverse strand, counting down.
GTAAAGCAAAGTCCACTTGTGATTATATACATATTTTTACCTAAATCATATCTTAGTGATCCGTTTTCACAATCTCGCGGCTATAACACGGAGATTAGGAATACGTATTGCCTAAGTATTTTGTGTTTGGTTGTAACTAATAACTAGATATCGTAATTTAGGGTAAATACGTACTTCTTTTGTTACATCTGAGTCGACTGTACTTCCTAGGAGTGACGAACATATTGCCACCTTGGAACCAGAAGGTACTGTGTCCACTTTTCGGCAGAAAGGGAGTTAACACTGCAGTCAAAGAGACCTTATACTGAAAAGCATCAACTCCAAAAATATTATCTCATAAAACGACCTCCAAGTGGCTAGAAATGTTAGAAATAAAATGAATTTATGCAGGCTTTAAATGGAATTTAAAACTTTAAAACTGTTTTCTCTCAAAATTGGCTGAAGTGGACATAGAACCTTCTGGTTCTGTAATGTTATGTACTCTTCCTTCCTTAAAGCCATTCAGATTTCAGAGCACAGAACTCTACAAAAAAAATGTTACACATACAGAGGGGCACAAAATTGCTAAAAGCCCATGAATGCCATTCTGGATATAAATCAATTATATATCTCATTATATTTTCCGTTGGATAATGTGAGTTGCTTCTGTAGAATATTTTCCTTGTAACTTGAATGAAATAGAGCCGGCCGTACGGTCTGCGGCGGTAGGCCAACTGCTCGAAGGTTCCGGGTTCGAGTCCCGGCAGGGGCATGGATTTTAATAGCCAAGGGACGAATCGTGACGTGCCGAAGTTCAAAGTTACTAGACTAACGCATATAAAAATAAAGTTTACCAAAGTTTTTTTTTTTAATAAAGAAATAGAAGGTCAAGTCAGAGTAGACTTTCAAGTGGCGTAAGCCCGGTATGAGATTGACCGACCACAGTATTCGAATGATTTGGTTATTTTCCACAAAAGAAGCACTCCCATTACAGTCAGAGATGATCTTAATCTAAAAATGACTACCACCATAAAATACCAGTCCTGGGGAGAGAAAAACCACACTTTCTTAACCTGATTCTTTATTTGACATCGATTAGGAATCTGAAGTAACCTGGACATCCTTTCTGCTTATATGGAAAGTTTTTCTTAAACTATAGGTTTTCTTTTGATTTTATTTTTCTCTATATTTTATTATAGGGAGTAGATCAATGAGCACAAAATAAATTAGGTAAAACTTGTTGAGTTTATTGCAAGCTATTGTTTTAAATCTTTTCGAGTAAATCAAATAGTAACATTGAAACATAAACATAAAATCTGATTCTGTAGATTGAATAATAAGGAAGAAACTTAAATGTTTTGTGTGTGTGTGTGTGTTTTTTTTTTTTTTTTTTTTTTTTTTTTTCACTCGAGAAACTATAAGTGAACTTCTGATTTTCAATCATGAAAAAATATGCAATTTCGAAAATAAATAACGTATTCTTTTTTTAGTAGGATTTTCCTCTCTTATGCTGCATAGAAATTTCGATGTATAGCTTATCAAAAGGGATTTGTCTAGGCAAGAAAAGCATTGGGAAACTTCATCCCCTATTCCCATGAAAATTATGAGAGAAAACACTTTCCAAATGAATCCAGCTAACGTAATTCTTCCGGAAAATTTTGGGAATCATTCTACTAGTTACTACTAGAATGTATCCCCACTTCATGGAAACAAGCCTACACCATTATTTTTATTCACCAACATAAAAGAAGCCGTCTGCAATCTGATAACTTCCGCCCTATAACGCTAACTAACACCATAGCCAAGATCTGTGAAACGGTTTTATCCAAAAGATTAAGTCTATATTTAGAAGAATCGGAACTCATCAGTAATAATCAAGCTGGATTTAGGACTCAAATTTCAACAATTGACCAACTATTACGTGCTTCTACAAACATACAGTCTGCCCTGAACTCAGGTCGCAAAGCAGCATCAGTTTTTATGGACCTAATATCAGCATTCGATACAGTATGGCATAACGGCCTGCTGTATAAACTGTATACACTCAATATACCAACAACAACAATCAGATGGATAAATAACTTCTTAACAAATAGAACCACACAAATAAGATCCGGAGAAGATTTGCTGAAACTATTAATATTCTGAGAGGAGTTCCACAAGGTGCGGCATTAAGTCCTCTTTTATATACAATATACGTAAATGATACTCCAATACCAAAACATAACAACACAAAACTGGGTCTTTTTGCTGACGACACAGCGTATTGGACGAGTGCAAAAAACACAGAATCGGCCATTAATAACTTACTAAAAATTACAAAAAGATTTGTAAAATGGTGCCAAACTTGGAAGTTATTACTCAATCAAAATAATAAAAAAAAAATTATCATATTCTAACATTCAGGCAAAGGAACCAGAGTTAACAAAGAAAAATATATCACTATTAAAAATTCCAAAATTAAACCACAGAAAGTAGCAAAATATCTTGGAGAAACATTCGATCAGAGACTCACTTTTAAACAGCATATCAAAGAAAGAAAGAAATTAGCACTCGGTACACTAGCCAGACTAAAATATTACTTCCGTTCTACGCTTCCCATTTCCATCACGACAAGATTATATTTATCCTTCCTTAGGCCGATGATACTTTACGGGCATATTGTGGGGGGCAAGCAGAGAAGAATTATATGATAGAATCCCCATTACACACACAAATACATATAGGCTATGCAATCAAGAAAGCAAAAATATATCCAAACAGCTAAAGACAAAAAATTCATAAAGGCTAATCCTCCACAACAGATGAATATTAAAATTCTGAGACATAATATAACGTATCAAGAATTACTTCGTATTAATTAATAATAAGCACAGCACAAAGTAAGGAAGTTTTACCACTTGACTTATAGACCACGATGCGACGACCAAAGAACAACAAATCAAACTAATAATTAGACATTATTAACCTAAAAATTTTAGCAAAGGATTAACCTTCAACAATTATTCCTATCCATTGATTAACCTTACTGTCCAAACTTCTTTAAATCAGTAGAGTCACACTAGGTTATGGTTGTTTAGATCTAATTAATCAATTTCGCAAAGAAAGATATTGTTGAGAAAGAAGTGACCAATTCTAACTTAGCCTATATCCTGTGCATTTCGGTTCATTGGACGGGTCGGGTATACTTTCGGTTCGACAAGTACAAACCATGTGCAAATACAAAGGAATCAATTGAAATTATAAATTTGTCCACTTTCAGTCCATACGGATTTTAAACAAATCATAACAAGGTAATTGGCTTGTTTCTGGTGGACTCTCTGACGGTTGCTGTGGTTCGGGCTATTGGGTCGCGGTGTGGACCCGATTCGGAAATGTCAAACTCTATAGCAAACTTCTCATACTATCAAACAATAAAATCATAGGACGAAAGTAGCTGGGTGGCCCTGCGGGCCCAGCAATTATTTCCTTTCAGTTGCCATTTTCTGGCATTGAGAACCTTTTAAAATATAACTAAATTTGATTGCACGTTACAGTTCCAAGGTGACTTTATAGTTGTGATGTAATTTGCTAAGTTTTATTTTACATAAAATCGCATAATTTTACTGTTAGCACATAAAGGCGCATAGAGAAACATAAAATCTACGTATTCGACATATTCCAGACAAAAGTATACGTTCAGTTGTTTATGTAAAGGCCTTAAATAGACAGAATTTGGGGGCACGAGGTTACATATCGTTGTTTAACGATGAAAACAGTGCGAAGCTTTCGTGTATCGTGATTCAATTTAACAAAACTGACGTGCTATCTATTAGGATGCTTGGAAGTTTACTAACAAGTGGTTGTGCACAAAATAATTGGGGAATCAGGTCTGCAAACCAAACCAAACCAAACCTTTTTTGCGTGGTAGTCTGATGAAACCAGAAACTTCCACAGAACTGCTTTGCACAATTCTGAAATGAATGAATCTAGTTGAAAAGAAACGAATTTTTTTACCTGGGTTGCACATGCAAGTGCGTAAATACAAATTTCCAAATGTGTTCAAAAAGAAAAACAGCGTAACAAGAGTGTAGCTGTAAATTTTTCTCGGGTTGTGGAGGGCGAAGATGAAGATGAAATTGACTGTACGTGTTTGTGTGACATTTCTCTGTTCTGCTATGCACACCTGACCTGACTACGTATGAGGCGAAGAGGTCGATTTCCTAGTGCAAGGTGTTCTTCAGAGGCAGTTGGCATAAAATTACAGTTTGGAAATGTGCTTTGTTGTTCAGTTCAGTCAGAATTGGTGAGCAGCTATGTACTTATTTTAGGAAAATTTGAAGGAAATCACCGTTAACTTTTGACCACATAGTATTTCCACTATTTCTAGCAAATAACAAATAAATAGTTGTAAAGTTATTTATCACCTAAAATTCCCGTTTGTAGAATGGTTAGCGAAAAATGAGGTAATGGAAATTTCAGTTACATTGGGAATGTGCCAAACCAAGAGACATTTTTCCTATGAATTTCAGGAAACTTTCATGTACGTTAATTTTTTGTACGTAACTGTCTGAAAATAAATTTATTTTCCACTGCCACAATTTAGTTGCCTATATAGTGCGGTTGATGAGGTCAGTGTTATGCAAAACAACACACAAAATTGCGTATGCAGATGTTAGTGTGACTCTTGTTTCAAAAAAGAAAACTTCCATTTACACGCTCACAGTAATTCCTTTCTAACTGCAACGGGCTTCATCGTCAGTCTACCGCAGGTGGTTTAGCTAAAGTTGATATCGTTACGTTCGCCGTCGTTTTAAGTAATGAAGTTAAATTACATTTTGTGTAGAGGGAAACATGAACAGTATGTTCCAAGCACGATAGGTGAGTGAGTACTATCTCGATTCTCATTCATGAGTCACGATTTCGGGAACCATGACTGGTTTGTTTTAAGATATTTCTGCACGTGTCAGGTCCATCTAAGCATGTTTAACGTTCTCCATTTGTCTCAGTCAGTCTTTTTTTTTTTTTTTTTTGTCATTGCGTGTGAGTTGTATTCACATTGTCCTCTTTCTCTTTTGCGTTCAACTGTACCATCTTTTGCATCCTATACAGAGTGTCTCCGCTTAACAGACTTAAAGTGATGCATATTGGATTGAAGTCACACAGTAGATGGATTGAAGTCACACAATTTGTAATAAGTGATAAGGTAGACAGCACAATTTAGTCGTGAGGTGTTAGGTTAGCGTCTCCAAGGTTGCGGGTTCGAGTCCCGCTTTGGGCATGGGTGTTGAGGATTTTTAGCAAATACTGAACTCATTTGGTCGTGAAAGGCCGAAGTCAAAGTTACTAAACTGGAACGTACAAAAGTCCACCGAAGTTGGAAGCGGAAAAGTAGAATGTGTAACCAGTTCTGGCAAATATGAGAGAGTACTGCAAAGAGAGTAACCCAGTAGCACACAAACGCTGAAAATTAGTACCGAAACGTTATGTTAACGTTGTAAATGTACCGAAATGTCCGCCTGTTCAACGGTTTATTCTACCGTTGAATAATGCTCGAGAAGAAACTATGAAAAAACGAGTTAAGTTGGCCAAAACAGGGTATGAATGCTGCCTATTGGTATACACACATTTAGTTTCATTTTATCCGTTGCTTTTATCACGATATATGGTGTTAATTTTCCAACAGTAAATAATCCGAGCGGCTGCTGTGGGGTTCGAACACAGGAACGTTCTGCACTTCTTCTTGGTAGCTCGACGCGTTGACCACTTATCCAAGAATCCACCTGGACAGACCACTACTCTTACTGTGTTGTTGAAATTAAATGTTCGTTGAGATATAGTTTAAAATTCAACCTGTTTTCAACATATAAATGAAAACATGAAAAATAATTGTATTTTCATTGTATTTGCTTTTAATTATAATGTTTAAGCAATTAAATTAGAAATACAGTTGTGAAACGAAATCTAGGACATAATATGAATGATAGTTGAAAGTATTGTCGTATCAACGAAATTGTAACTTCGTTGAAATATGGTTTAAAATTCAATCTATTTTCAACGTGCACATGAGAACACCAAAATTAGTTTGTGTCATTCAGTTAGTGTTTAATTATATTTTTTGACATAACATTAGTAAGAAAGCACGTTGTGTTAATATCTTATCAACGCAATGACGTCTTTGTTGAAACATGGTTTAAAAATAAACGTATTTTTTTTTTCAACCAATAACGGTTAATCAACGAAATGAACCTAAAATCAACGTTGAAAACATGTATGTGTGCTACTGGAGGAAGTGACTGACGGAACAATACTTGAGACACTAAAGAAGAGAAAGATTGAAAAGAGATGATTAGGACATTGTTCAGATATTGTTTACTAAGGGATACAATTAAATGTATGGTTGAGAGAGAAAAGAGGACAGATGCAGCTTCACAGTATTGATGAAGTTAAATCGTATGCTGAGAGTAGGAAAAGGGCATTATGAGATGAATGGAGAGGGCTTTTAACATACCTTGAACGGCTTGCCGCGTACGGATGATGGTAACTCATGATCGGAATATCACATCATGGGAAACTTCCAGGTTTGAACCTAAAAAATATTCATCTTCGCTAGATTTTTACTTCGTCATAGCCCTGATACAGGCGTATGGCGGTATCAGCTTTCGATGTCGACGTCCACCCTCACCTGGACAACACCTCCCTTCATCGTGGGATTCAGAAGAGTAGGTCTTGTCGCGTAGTTATCGCGATTCAACAGAAACTGTTACTGGTGGCGACACGAGCCGTATCTTTAGTAAGAACATTTTTATTAAATATGAAACAGCTTTTAAGAAACATTGCAATAATTAAGATACGATACTTTGTGGTGAGGTCAACGATTTGTCCAAAAATGACATGCCAGTCACACTTTTGTGACCGTCATAGGTGTTGGTGCAACACAAGCACTTTTAATATCACAATCTCTTTTACCTATTTCACTAGGGGTCGATATGGTGCAACTAGGAATAAAGATTACACTTACCCAAGGGTATCGGTTTTGTACATTAACTGGGAGTGCAACCACTGCTTGTTGCCACCTTCGGTTTTATAAGGAGATATGAAAAACTGAAAATTAAACCGCATACTTCGATTATATAAAGGTTTCCGAACAGTAATTCTTCGTATGACCTGGATATTCTTTTTCTTTCTTTCTCTATACATCACTTCACTTGCCACATTTTCTTCTACTTTGCGAGAATATGAAAGGCTGGGCATCATAGGTGAGATGATTTTCGTCGGTCACGTTACTGTGTTGTGGACAAGGAATACCTTAGGTAAACTACTATCACCTCGTGGATCTTATCCAAGGAACTAAAGGTTCCACTGTTCCTACATAAAATGAAGTGAATAAAAAGTCAACTCTTTATAAGTAAAATGGGCTATTAGCACACAAATGACAAATTATAACGGTAATACTTAACTTTTCTTCGTTGCACGTCAAACTGCTGGAAGTATCCTCCTGGAGAATGGTTGTATATCACGTTAGTCCAAAAAAGGTTAACTCAAAATGTCAACGATATGGCAGTGATAGTCAAACACAATAAAGCTGCAACATGATACGTAAGCACGGCATATGTATTGCATCGATGAGAACTTTTTTTAAAAGGAAGGTAAGTAGCATGCTCTTCTTAGATCTTCCTAGCACGCACTTTCGCACTCAACACAAGAGCTTGGCTACCAACTGCAGAATATCGAACTGTAATTGGTTAGTTGGAACTGATGTAAACTTACCCTCGCACCGTATTCCAGTTAGTCATAATTCTAATTTATGTAAAACGCCTGTTGAGTATGACAATTGAATTTATTTTTGGCCTTTAGGCATCTTTGACTCAGGTTGAGAGTATGCGGATTATGAGCGAGAATATATACTCAGGAGGGTTTGAGATAGGATAAGTTAATGCAAGATAAAGAATATTGCGTCATTGTTTCCGAAAGAGATTAGTTCTTACAAAATACTATTGCAACAAAGAAAGTCGCAGAATAAAATTGTTCTTCGCGATTCGCAGTACAAACCGAATTTGAATGACATTGTGAAATGCCACTAATAAAATGTATTTAATTCTTACATCCAACTTTTTATAAAGTTGTGTGTAAAAGTCGAAGCATAAAAATAGCGGTTGTATAGGCGAGAAGTTTCTCGACGCACCATCTATCGTGGTTGGTAAGCCGGAGGAAAAGAGACCGTTGCGAATACCAAGACGTCGTTGAGATGACATTATTAGAAGATCTTCGAGAGGTAGATAGATGTTCATGATAAAAATTGCCTTGATGTTGCACAGAATAGAATCCAGTGGCGAACGTTTGTTACTGCTGCGATGAACTTGCGAGTTCCATAAGGCATAGAATGAATTCACTTAGGGCCTTTAGGCCAGAAGCCCTAGAGGTACAGTATGGTGAAATTGAATTCAACAATACATTATTCCTAAACACATATCCTTGAATGAATAGTTTTCCTTGGAATGTTATGTGTGCATGATTACGAGTCAACAATTCATAAGTAGGAAAAGGAGGATGCGTGCTTTATCGGAATGGAAGTTGTAAATTTCTACCCCCCAGTTATGATTGCATGCTGTCAGGAAGAAGTTATAAAAAGAGCTTCTATAATAGTCTATACGTGAGAGGTTGTGGACCTCGCGCATTACGTTAAATGGAACTACGTCAATTCTTTACGATATTTTGTCGTTATGATGACAATGACCGTCATCAATTGTTGATTTTACAGTCGTTGATTCTTCAACCTACGCATTGTTATCTTCTCTTTTGCTTATTTTCCGCTCACTTTCTTTGACCATCGTGATGGAAACTGATTCTAGTGATGGTGGATTCTTACAGAGGGAATAGTGGGCAGAATATGAGTGCTCCTCCGTGCGTCATTGACGTCAAATGCCCCTGACTTTTCCCACGTACAGAATGAAAAGGCTGGCGATCAAAAGAAACGCTCCGAGCAATATCATATATATATATGAGATGGACTAAGTTTCGTGTGCGTGGAGAATGAAAATCTTATTGAATGTCTGATCGATGTTAGGAACGTACAATTTTCCTTTGCCTACTCACATTGCCGCTTGTGAAACTTCTGAATAATGGATGATGGGATGTCTTTGTGTGTTGCTGTTTCGACTGGAGTATCTTGGTAGAAAAGTACAGTTGCTAGCGTCACGTTGTGTTCCAAAAGAATTGAAGATATATATGTTTTGTTAGTTTTTAAGAATATATAAATCAGTTGCGTTGTGTGAAGGTATGGTATGTGTGGTTTCAATACATGAAAATGTATAGAAGGTTACAACCCTTATCAATATCCTTTAGGCGGAATAGAGTGCGATAGAATTGATGCGTTTCCCATATATTTTCAGTTCTTTGTGAACTCGCTCTCTGTGGATACTACTCTCACCTACTCCATTTGTATATAAAGTAGAAATACTAGTAATTCACAACAGCTTCTTTTAATTTCCTGTCTGTTCTAATGACCAGGAAAACGGAACAGAGCGTTATTTGTAAGGTAGGAAATTCCCTGGTACCTCGTTTGCCTGGTTTCCTGTAGGGGGGCGGGGGAATACTTTTTTCACAGACTATTTCCAAAACAATCCTTTTGACGCACATATTGCATCTCAATGTTCGACCAAGATGTTTTGTTTTACAGAAACTTTGTTCAAGATTGATTAGGTATCATTGAATTTTTTCGTGTCACATGACTGCATATCGGTGCTGCCCAGTGAGCTCTATACTTAACGATATTGGAGTGCTCGATCGTCCACTTCCAGTATAATCCAATATGGACCAAATGTTCAGTCTTAAGCTTTTCACGCTTGTCGTCGCTATGTGACATGCTTTTGATTTACGTATTAATTTTTGAGTTATGAGCAATCGACAGTGCGGGGTAAAGAAAATGCGAGAGGCGACAATATTTCATTTGAAAAAAGTTGGTTGTTGACTTAAACTTATGACATACTGGTATGTGTAAAATAAAGAACAGTGATCAATTTGGTGGTCTACAGTGGAGCTAAGGTAGATTTTAAGGGTGTTCAGCTCCCCATATCCCCACCACCACCACCTGTAACATCGTTCTTGGTGAGGTGAAATACGTATATACGTTTTAGCACATCCTATATAAATTTCCTCCCTATCTCTTTCGGTGACAAATAACACCTCGAAAAGGAAGGAAGCATAGTTGTTGTTCTTTTATCGTTTCGCATATATGTTTTAATTTTTCATATGGTCTTTAGACATCTAAGGCTCAGGCGGAGATAGGGAGGAAAAGATGGGGGAAGGTGTCGACTAGGGCCTAATTTAAAGGTGTCAAGAAATGTGAACATAGAATGTCCACGATGAGAAGTGGACAACCGACTGTTATGTTCGTAGATCTCTCGCAGTTCATGAAATGGTCACCGGAACGTGAGACTACCGGAAATTCAAGGGGTATGTACGAGCTGATGAGATTCAATTGTTGCATACCCTTTTGAACGACAATTGCTGCATGGGTACGGGGAACTTGTCCATTCTGACACTGCTGGGTGCGTACTGACTCACTCTACAGTAGAACCTATGTTATCCGAAATAAAGGTCATTTCGGTTTAAAAAATGTGTATTTTTTCCAAGTTTAAAGTGAAAAAAAATGAAAGCAATGATTAAAAATACATTTTTAGATTACAGACTTTTAATAAAGCTTTAAATGCTTCTACAGTTGGACAACTTCTTATACAACTAAGTTTACTGTTTTTTGTTTTTTTGAAAATATTATCTTTTTCTGTTAGCATTTCAAATTTTATCTTTTTTTTTTTTGCCGTTTCGGTTAATAGTATTTCGGTTAACAGAGGTTTTACTGTACTTTGTTGTTTGATACGGCACCGTTAACCACATCATTTCACGCACCACCTGAAAACGGAAATTACTTTCTGGATAGCCCCGATATGTTGCTCGCCTTAAGCGAATTTTTGTCACAGATACTTTCCTTTTCGTGCATTGTTTATGATCTATCGAGAATTCCTAATTTTATTTGCCTTTGTAAAAAAGGTTGAGCTTGAGCTTCCCGCCAAAGGTTACTAAATGGGTCCCACATGTTCCGATACAACCTGTATATACCGTACTCTGATCCTTGTTTATTGAGTCACGCTTTTTGCATTTTGCTCTGGCTAGATTTTTTGTTTGTTGGTTTGTTTTGAGATATATGTCATATTGTATTCATCTGTTCTCCGTGAACTTTTTCTAACTGTTATTGTTATGCATCGTTTGAATATTTCAAATAAGCTTTCAGGAAAATTGGTTTTCTTTCCTTCTATGCCCCCTTCCACTCGGTTGTGCAAAAACACGGCTCTGTTTAATAAGTAAAAATGGCTTTGACCCGCAGTTTTCCTCTCAAACGTTTCTCTCCATCCTCTCTTGGGTTTTCTCGTACTGTGTATTTTCTCTTCTGGTTTCCATTGTCTTTTTTTTTCTCATTCTTTTTATCTAATAGTATTGGTACCAATATTAATTAGTTTCCAGTTCGATTTTATGTAAGCCAATCCTTTTTATTTTCAATTTTGTTTTGTGGAAAAGAAAGCCGAAACAACTTTATAGTAGGGCTTACTAGATGACATCGTACCGAAATGCTTGTAGGAAAACTATCGTGAATTATTTCTTTAAACGAAGAAAGTTAACGTAACAAAAGATGCCTGGAAGCTTTTAAGCTACTAGTTTGAAAAGGTTGGGTAAATCGCGTCGTTCTCGCGTAATAGACGCGTGTTAGTTTTGAAGCAGAAAAAAAAAATACTAAAATTTCCCGCATATAAGTTGCAGTCTAGTTTTCTACGTGTAACTGTTTTCGAAATTGAAAATTTATCAATCATTGCAAACGACACCGACAGCGAAACTTCCACTGTGAGTATAACCTTGAACCTGTAAGGACAGCTTTGACTATCATTCAGTCAAAAACTGTGTCGTTTCAAGATTACATTATGAATAAATGGTAAATAAATTTACGGTGAAGTGCAATTTTCCGTTGTTTTTTTTCTTTTTGTTGCAATTATCAAAACTACTTTTTCGTAAACAGCAGATGGTCTGCAAACCAATCGGCATGGCACCAAAAAATTTTTTTTTGTTCTTAAAAATGCGAGTAAACACGTTAAAACTGCTGAATATGTCAAGTTCGTTCACACCTAAAACACCTTTATTCTGCTTTGGTTGATGGCTTCACGTGAATTCTTAAAATGGAGAAAGATAAATCAGTTGGCAAGGACCTGTCGCTTTCAGAATCATCGGATAAAACTGCAGAGTGAATTCGGTTCACTGAACGCAAATCTGAAATCAGTTTTCTGCTGCTTGTTTTCCCTGAGATAGTAAGTAACGTGTATTCTTAAAATATAGGAAAGCTAAACAAATGTAAAATGGGCCCGGTGCGTTGAGTCACCTGATTAAAAGCGACCGGATAAATAGAAGTTGCTGAACGGAAATCTGAAATATGTTTTACTCGATCTGGTTTGAATGGTTCGTTAGCCTGTGTTACAGCCGCTAAAAGTATTAGTACCGTAACAGTGCTGTAGGTCCCTGAATACGACCACTAACTACCATTTAAATAATTGGGTGTTGGGGAGTAATTTTAACTTGTAGATATTTTCGTGCGGGGGATTGACATCAGCACACATATCCTGTCATAGAAACCATAGCGAAATCCGAATACAAGTTATTTACCCAGGAATAGTTACACCAATCCAAAAATGTATACAGCCATATTTCCAATCAAAGTGTAAACTACAGTCGTCAGTTGTAATTTCTTCTCATGCTTAACCAAATTCAACACCATCTTGTCCGTAAAGTCTCTGGTACGAATAGCGAAACACTTTCAATGGACACGATCTTCCCACAAATACTTTGAAAAAGGGGTAACGGTATGGTTAGCATTAGTACTGTAATAACTTTCATAAACTATTTTTTTTTAGAGTCATTCTAAAACTAGGATGAGCATTAATGCGGAAAATGTATTTCATATCTCTGTCTTCCATCGCTGTCCTGTTTCAGTTGGTGAGTGTAATAAATAAGTAAATAATTTCCTTTTAATAACACTGCTCAAGCATTCTTCTGGTTGTCTTTATGCATACTTTGAATTTACAAGACTATTTTTCTTGCAAAGTGGATGCAAACTTTGGTCTTAATAGGCGTTGTGCGTGATGTTTTCGAATAAATTGAAAAAGAATGGAGATTGTTCAGCAAACGAATATTATCTAGGATATTTGTGGAAGAGAACTTGCCATTAAATTCCTATTCGATTATTCCATTTGTTCACATGCAACGAATTCTTGATCTTGTGATAAGAATTTGAACTGACGTCTTAACGTGAAATTCACAAGAATGGTTGTAACAAATCGTTCCTAGTCTAACTCTTAATTTTATTTACCGTAATTGAATCGTTTATTTCAGAAACCCGTTATCAGCCATAAGTGAAACAAGGCAGATAGCGGGTTTCTGAAATAAACGATTCAATTACAGCCGTATCGTATATTTTATCCTGATTAAAACTATCTCAAACGTCGGCAATACCCAAAAATTGAAAATGTACCGTGATGTATATTTTAATACTAGAGGTTTGAAGGCATTGTTGAACAATTACCCTAACTAACTAACTCTGTGGCTTATGGAACTCGCAAGTTCATCGCCGCAGTAACAAAAGTTCGCCATTGGATTCTATCCTGGGCAATATCAAGCCAGTTTCCATTACAAACACCTACTTCTCGAAGATCTCTTCTAATGTTGTCCTCCCAACGACGTCCCAGTCTTCCCAATGGCCTCTTTCCATCCAGCCTTCCAAACAGGATAGAATATAATCTTTGTTTTTTTCCCATACGAGCTACATGGTCTGCCCACCTTAGTCGTCGCGATTTCATTATTTTTACAACATCTGGTGAATCGTACAGTTCGTGGAGTTCTTCATTATGCAGTCTCCTCCACTCTCCAGTCATCTCGCCCCGTTTCGGCCCATATATCTTTCTGAAAACCTTATTTTCAAACACACGTAATTTATCAAAGGTAAAATAAAATAATGACTGAGCAAAGCACTACAATTTATTTTAAAAAATTAAAATTTTTTTGTAAACGTTTTCGCCGACTATCAAAACACTCGGCTTCCTCAGACACACTAAATCATATACACAACACAACCTTCAGTGAGACAATTCCGTGGTTCCTGATTGGCTCTTATTAGAAGTTCCCAGCCAATCCCGTACCGACTACAAAAAGTGAATTTTTAATTAACTCTCCTGCTCCTACTACCTTTATCTTACAAAATCAAAGTAAGCCCTTTTCCTCTTCCTTCTTGTACAAACTATTTAAATAAGAAAATAAAATAGAAAATAAATAAAATAAAATAAGCAATAAAATAAACAAAACTAATTATACAATAATAGAAAAATAAGGAAAACTAAAAATATATACAATAAATAAAGAAATAAATAAAACTAAAAAGTTAAAAATATAAAATAAAGAGTAAATAAAAGTGACGTAATTTATGTTCATCTGCTAGGGTCGTACTCCAACTTTCGCAACCGTAAAGAATTACCGGCAGAATAACCGTTCTGTATATTTGAATTTCAATTTCCTTGATATTAATCGTCATGTTAGAAGTTTTTGGACTGAATAGAAACATGCGTTCCCCCGATACTAAGCGACTTTTTATTTCTTCCGTGACCTCATTTTTGCTTGTTACGTATTCTCCCAAGTATTTACTTTCTCTATGACCTCATCCCTAATTCTTATATTTTTATTTCCTTTATTCCCTGTGTTTCGGCTTATCATGTATTTTGTTTTATCTGTGTTTACCTGTAGACCTATCTCGTACAATAATTATATTTATTACTGAAGTAGGAAGCGGATTTCAGGCAGTGAAGGTTAGTTTCGGTTTACCTGCACTGAAACTTAAATAATCGATGTAGAAAAGGCTGGAAAACATACTTTCTAGCGGCTCGGGGAACAAACGGGTGTCACAAGCATTTTTTATTGAAATTAGGGCTGAAACATAGGTCAAATGTGTGTGTAAAACTTCAAAAGAAAGAAGAAAAAAATGAATCCTTCAATATTAAATCTCAAATCTTCAGGTTTTCAAGGCAGGAGGAAAACATTACCATTATTACAGCTTTCTATCAAACAAATTTAATGTTGGGAGTTATATTTGTAAGTAATTTTGTTTGATAGAAAACTTATATTCGTGGTAATGCTTTCTCTCTGTCCTGAAAACTTAGTTTTGACTTTGTTTTTTTACATTAGAGGATTGAATTATTGAAACAAAATATCTGGGATCGGAAATTTTTGCAACCAAATTTTTAAGGTTTAGACATAATCACATTTTCTTTTTTGATATAGTGTGAAAAATTTCTGTTGGCGCATACCATTTTCTTACCCCGAGCCGATCAGTTAGTTCGAAAGAAAATGCTCGTTGTAATTTCGTTATTGTGGACAGGCTCCTTTCGGGCAAGGACGCAATAATTAAGTTACTCCTATTATTTCTTTAAAACTAATTGTGTTCAATGTTGAAGTGCGACATGGACTTTAGCCCGTGAAAGTTATTGTCTGTTGACCTGCACTGAAATTTGAATTAATCGACATTGAACGAAAAAGGCGGGAAACATTTCTATTGAGCCACTGTGTACTTTGGTGACTGACTAAAACTCATCGAAACAACTACGAATTGTGACCAGTTTACAAGTTATGACGTCACTCTGCAATATTCCATTCTCTCTTTCACAGTCTCCTGATCCGTTAGCACTTGCAACAGTGCTTGAAATTGCTTCTGACATGTCCCTTTGTTCTTTCAAAGAACTTACGCTTGAAGTATAGAAGGGACCCACATTGTTTATTCTTATCCAAGTTGGAAATGGGACTCTTTTCAGTTCTAGTCATGATGGTTTCTAGTAACGCGTGTACTGTAATTGTGTATAGAATAAAGAACTGCTGGCCCGTTTTCTGTAGCTTTCAGAAAGTATTTCCATTATCGGTGCAGAGACTGTGCTGCAATTTTAATTAAATATGATAGAGCAAGTTTGGAGTATGATCGAAATGATAGAAATCATGGTCTATCGAGTAGTGATTCAGTTGATATTCTAAATTATTTTAGTAGCCGATGTTGTCTGATTATACTAACGTATATTCAATACGATTGACTAGAGGATTCTCTCTATTGAAAACTGAATCAAGAGTATCGTGATACCCGTAATATTCACTGGTGGACTTGGATTTACAAAAGAATGAGCCCGGAATGGAAACAAATTGAATTGAATTTCAAAGTTTAATTATTTTTAATATACTAGCAAAAACTAAATTAAAGACAAGGTAAAGTGTAATTCTTAAAGAAATAAACAAATAATAAGCTTCTCAAAAGTCTTTCTGAATTGCTTAAAACAACCACTCATATGTGTTATTGTGTATGGGAAGTTGCCTTAGAAACATACATCGTATTTTCTGATCAGAAGAGAGATGCTAGTATAGAACATCAATACTAATAATTCGGAGTTTTAAAATGAGCTCCTCCTGGGCGCGGAAAGAGTTTTTTAAAATATCAGTTAGATGTAGTAACTTTTTTTTTTAAACTGCACAATAGCTTTTTGTATGCTTTCCTCACATCATGGTAATATATTGTGTCGTCTGTTCAGCAGTCCACCTCAACCCCCTCCGCCACCGTAGTCACAAATGAGATAGCCAACGGGCCTAGTGACAGCAACATTCACAATTCATTCGTGTTTGCGATGCCTTCAGGGACTATATGGAAGCTGATACACTTCATCTTTGATGTTTTATTATTTCAGTGTGGTTGATGTTTCAGGCTTGTAGTAATGTTTCATTAAAGTAACTCTCATACAAACGTTTGTCTCATATAAAATGTATGTTGTGTGTGCCACTGTTGTTGCCTCTATATGGCTAGCATGACAGTCTCCATTCGTAAGCAGAAAATTTCCATTATCTTTCTTTAACAAACTACTTGTGTTCGTTTCCAGATGATTACCAAGCCTCTTCATTTTGGAAATGCATTTGTTTTATGATAGGAAGATGCAGCCTGTATTAAGAATCCAAAGTTTTATTTAATAAATGATAAATGAATTAGTGTGCCATGATAGCACTATGACTTACACCCCGGTCAAACAGTCAAAAGGACCGGACTTTTGGGTTCGAAAACCCAACATTTTAGGTTCTACGAAGTAGTCAGTTAGGTTTTAATAGATTTTTATGCCTATTCTGAGGAATAGGTATGTACTTTTTAGGTAGATTTCGAAGAAAATTCTACCTATTGAGATCGGTACGATGTCAAAGTGTATATATATATATATATATATATATATATATATATATATATATATATATATA
>JAGDQP010004026.1:9580-59752 GCA_022664845.1 Lepisma saccharinum | reverse complement strand
ACATGAGCTTAAGTAATTGCATTTTCAAAATTACAAGTACATGACAGTTTTAAGTTCAATATACAGCAGACCTGACTGACTTACTCTGTTCTTGGTTACGGTACACAACTAAATATCTTTGCAAGTTTTGTGCTGCAAAATTGTTTATGTGAAGGCATGTTTGTATGCAGAGAAGATTTTCTGTATGATTCGTGAATATTTAATTGCTGACACTGCTGCTGGTTTACAAGGAAATCGTTGTTAATCCCCACCCCCACCCCATCATCTCCGCAGAACTGGGCACACTTTATTTTGTTATACCGTGGATTCATCTGAAAAACGTTCCTCAGCTTCAGTGTGACAACTTATCCTTGGCAGCTGAGTACAATATCGTGGCATTCATCAGTGGTAAGGAAAAAGAGTCTAGATGCTTAATTTATGTTAGTACTTCAGCAAAATGACCCTTGATGTACGAAAGGGCACTCTGAACTGCGGTTCATCGTTTAGTTTGAAATATCGTTGCTCATTCCTCTACTAAATATCACATTCTTATAGGGAACCACGAATAATAGGTTAGAACCTAAGAATCGGGTCTTTAGTCCTCTCATCTAAACATGCTAAAAGAATAATGGCGGTGTAAACGTTCTTCAATGAAATACATCGTTTCTAGTGTAAAGGAGCCTTCAATAGTTAATAAATAAAACAATAAATTAGGTCAAATATAATGCAATAATCTCAAGCAGGTTGATCTGTTGTGTCGCACGTACGATTGAAAGAGCTACTATTACTGTCGCGAGCCCTTGTATAGTCTTATTTGCTTTTAGTAATCTACTACTTTGATACTTATTATGATGCATTCATAAACGCCTTCACGCGTATCTACATCATCTACAATCTTCCGTCGATAGTTCCTGTTGCATCTATGACGCCATTTCAGATAGGATGCCCACTGCTATAATTTACCACCTGTTAGAGGATAGCGGTGCTAACTTTTCAGTCCGAGTGTCTCACTCAGACCCCTTTGGTATATTCAATAAAACTGGTTATAGTATTTTAAAACGAACGTTTAATGTGTGAATAACTTATCATTCAGCTCTCTCAAGCGATCCTCGCTTGTCGCTTTGGTTACAATAGTATTACAAGCAACTTAATTTACTTTTGCTCGACATTGAAATCGTAGCTGAAAATATCTACAATTCATTGCCAGATGTGTTATGTTCAGATAATATTATTAACTTCTTGGTTACTTCAAATTACGCATCATACTTCTGCTGTCCTAGTCGCTAAATTCTGCAGTATTTCACCGCGACACCATCTCATATTACTAGTTGAAATTTACATTAAAACAAAAGCGTCGATGACAAATGCAAAATCTGTTCATCACATAGTTCAACATCGAACTCGTCAAGAATTGGCGAGTAACAGGTAATATACTGTTTCATCTTATTTCATAAGGTATTATTTCTCCAAACATAAGCAAACATATACGTAACAAACCGAACTTAACTTCGTGCAATGCTTTAATCAAATCAAACTAACCTACCTAATACAAATCTGTAATTTTGTTACCCTCCAATTTCGTTTGCTTAGCCCTATAAATCAAACCGGATCAAACCCGTCATCATGCCGGTAATTTTGACGTCAAAGATGTACCACGCACTGGAAGGCCACGTGTCGAATATGTCGATAAAATCATGGACATTGTCGCGTCCGACCGTCATGTAAGCACTGTTTCGATTGCCCAAGAGCTAAACATTGCACAAAAAACCGTGTGGAACCATTTGCATAAGGCTGGATACAAAAAGAAGCTTGATGTATGGGTGCCACACGAGTTAACGCAAAAAAACCTCATGGACCGAATTTCCATCTGCGAATCGCTGCTGAATCGCAACAAAAGCGACCCATTTCTGAAGCGGTTGGTGACAGGTGATGAAAAGTGGATCACTTACGACAACGTCACGCGAAAACGGTCGCGGTCGAAGCGCAGTGTGCCGGCGCAAACGGTGCCCAAGCCAGGATTGACGGCCAGGAAGGTTTTGCTGTGTGTTTGGTGGGATTGGCAGGGAATTATCTACTATGAGCTGCTCCCCTACGGCCAAACCCTTAACTCGGAACTATACTGTCAACAATTGGACCGTCTGAAGGCAGCTATCGCCCAGAAGCGGCCAGATTTAGGCAATTGGAGAGGCATTGTGTTCCACCAGGACAACGCCAGGCCATAGTGACTCGCCAGAAGCTCCGGGAGCTTGGTTGGGAGGTTCTTATGCATCCACCTTATAGTCCATGGCGAACACGTTTGCTGGTGCAAAATTGGCGTCAAGAGAGGCTTGTGAACATCGACTGTCTCAATTTTTTGCCAATAGGGACAAGGGCTTCTATGAGAGAGGCATCATGATATTACCTTCCAAATGGCAACACGTTATCGAACAAAACGGCGCATATGTGACCTAAATGGGATCATTCTAACTATGGTAAGTCAAGCCTTCAATGTCATGCAAAAATAATGGATTACTCTTTACTACACCACATAGATATAGAGTTCTTTACAGAAAACGAAGATGAACGCCCGACATAAAAGCGCACTATAAGTAAAAATAAAAACACTTCAATTTTTTTTTCTAATTTTAAATTTTTTGTAGGAGGTTTTTTTTATGATTAATTACTATAAGAGAGAATTAAAATTCACTAACCCACATTGCATATCGCCTTACAAGTAGTTGTTTTAATTATAAATTGTGTTCCGAACTCCTACAAAAAATCAAAATTGGAAAAATAATAGTAATTTTCATTACTTCGCAAAGTATTTTTATATTGGTTTAACTTGTATTTTTTAAAGACTTTTATATGTTATATTGCGTTTATATCCTCAAACTCAGGGGGGGGGGAATTGCCCCCTCTGGCCCTCTAAATGGCGCCTCTGGACTCAGTGGATTCATATATTCATATGAGG
This sequence comes from Lepisma saccharinum, assembly GCA_022664845.1. Lineage (NCBI taxonomy): Eukaryota > Metazoa > Arthropoda > Insecta > Zygentoma > Lepismatidae > Lepisma > Lepisma saccharinum. Next base: position 56,823 of record JAGDQP010004026.1, on the reverse strand, counting down.
CAATTAGACAGAAAAGTTGTCTTACCATCAGATACTGAATTAAGATCTGAAATTTGGTAGGCAGGTAGCCTATAGTGTTCCTGTCACATATTCGAAGAAGTCTCGCTGATTGACCATTACCTGTTATACGCTTTACAGTGTCTTCATCCAATAACTTTCTCCCTTTAATTAACTGACACCCAAATATCCAGCTGTCAATAATTCAGATCGTAACCAAACTTTGTATATCGATAGAGTAACAAAAAGCATACAGTATTTTTTCTAGAACCTGCCGTTCAGTAGGAAAATCGTAAATGATAATTATTAGTGAGATCTGACGTGCGACAAGTAGTAGAAACATTACTATAAACGTTCCTTTCAGCAACTCTGGTGGAACAAGAGTCCTTAGCTTACGGTAGCAAATGTTCTAGGTTTAAGCCCTGGTCACGACGTATTTTACCTTTTTCTGTAGCACCTGTACAAATGTTATATTTTGCAATATGCTTAGGCATGTAAAGTGAATGTTGTTGTTTTATAGCTTTTTTCTCATTTGTATTTGTCTTTTTGCATCATTTATTTAAAATGTGATAATTTACGTAAAACAATTGTGTGTTCACATAATCACCAGCAATAGTATGAAAATAAGAATAAATAAACGGTTACATTACACATTCCGAATTATTATTATTGATTCTGTAATTGTAATATAACCATTTATTTATACTTTTTTCATACCTTTTCTGTTCTTTATCTGAACACTTAATTGTTTAAGGTAAATTAGCAGATTTAAAATAAAAAGAAAAATGCGAATAAAAAAGGGACTCGAATCCTGGACCTTCTAAACTTTAAGCTAACGCTCTACTTTTTATCCATCAGAACTACTGAAACGAATGTTTACAGCAATATTTCTACTACTTTCCGTACATCAGGTCAGATCTCACTAATAATTTTTTTTTTTCCTTTCCGACTGAACGGCACTTTCTACAAAAATATTGTAGGGTTTTTGTTAGGCACTCTATCGATATACAAAGTTTGGTTACGATCTGATATTTTGACATCTGGATATTTGGATGTGAGCATCCTACTAACATTTTGCAAAGAGTAATCTTGTTTTAGAATTTGCCTAGGAATAACATGGTATTCTCAGTGGGCGCGAATTTCCACCCAACTTGTATTAAGATTGAGAGTACGGATATGCCTGATGTATTGAATTCGTATTATGAATATCCGTATAAGTCCAATTTTCATAAATTTCATATCTGTATTTTTCCGAAGGGAATTCAGTTTGATTTTGAGGGAAAAAAAATCAATATCATTGAAACTAAAAGGGACATATGTTGGAGTAACGTCCTATTTTCCTTCAAGTTAAGATCTGTATACTCTGGAACGTTATAAATGATTCTGAATTCGAAAACATTCAACATTCGAAATAAGATAATGGCTTGCATTCTGAAGTTCAAGATAACTGCAGCACCAAAACGTCTACATTTTTTAGAAATCCATATGGCGCCGAATTCGGGGTTCCAAGTGTCGCCGAATTCGATTCAGGAATAGAAAAGAAGAGTTGATTTTAAAATCTGGAATAGTGCCATATCGAAAGTCAAGACGGTGGCAGCCCTAAACTTATTTATTTAATAAAACATATTCACACGCGTTCCGACTACTGTTAAGACATGTTTGCTCTGCGCTGATATGTATCTGAAGTTGAGATTGATTGAATACAAGTTGTTGAAAACACAAGAGTAGCCATCATCATTGTATTCTCTCTTGATTGATTCCTAAGTTCTAAACTTCTAAATAAATTGGCACCTCTACCTAGTAAGATTGAGATCCTCCTTTTGTCTTGATGACTGTGCGGGTCGCCTCGACATGGATTTTGTCAAGTGTCAACAGAAATACTGAAATAATGGTAGCTATGCCTACTGAATAGCAAATAACAAAGATCTTTGGTTGGAGTAGTGCATCCTAAGAACGAATAGACTATTAGATTCCATATATTCTCAGAGAAGTGATAATGGATTCAATCCGGACACTTTAAAAGTGCTCAAGTCTTCTCAAGTGCTCTTAAATTAATTATAATTCCGCTTTCGTGTTATAAGAGAGCAAGATCAGTGCATCTGAACCGAGAACGTCCTGTTTCTGTGGGACAGGCAGAGAAATACTTTTCCCTTGATTGCCGGAATTTTAATTTATTTCTCGTAGTAACTGATATGAACAACTATATTTTTTTTTGGAGATTCTGCTACAAACCATCTCATTAGGTTAGTGCTGCAATTATACTTGTCATTAATCTAATTACATTTAAAATAATAGCAACTCAAATTAGAGCTCACTGTTTAGACATCTGGAAAAGTTCTTTGATATATCCCGTAACGTTTAAGAAAAATGTCAGTATTTGGAATTATCGGCCATAATCCTTGAAAAACAACGACTAATTCCTTTTATCTTATTGGAATTTGTATTCTCAGTTTCGGTGTAATTTGCGCACGCGCAGAAAGGTTAAATGTCTTTCTTATCGTAACAACAAGTCAAATGCTGGTCAAGTATTTGACGAGAGACTGCACACAGCCCCTGCTCGCTTGGCTTGGAAATGGAGAAAGTTGCTCTGTGCTCCGACAAAAAGAACTGTGACTTATATGAGAACAAAACGTGTAAAGATACATAACCGCACCTAACTTTACCTAACCTTCACGTTCCCATGGTCGGTAATTTAAGATAATCTACGAAAAATGCGAGAAAGCAGTTATTTGCAATAAATATGAACATATGAAAATATATTTTGAAAATATACATGACCGCTCCTAACCTTACCTAACCTCCACGTTCCCATGATCACTAATTTACTATAATGTACGAAAAATGCAAGAAAGCAATTATTAATAATAAATATAAACGTATGAAAATATATTTTGAAAGAAAGAAGAAAAAGTGTTGTCCCAGGCAGGATTCGAACCCGGGACCTCTCACTCAAGAAGCCGACGTATTGACCAGTAGTCCTCGAAAGCAACCTGGCAAAGGGGATTTTTAATTTGTATTTACAGTGCACAAGAAAACCGGTCACGTTATAGCGCGTGCTCAGCAGGTGAGTAGACTTGTGACTAGTGACAGGAACAGCACATTGTGAAAAGAAGTTAATCGTATGTGTTATTAAAAAAAAAAAACCGTACTTGACTTACCTAACCTCTACATGCGTTTGTTCACTAATTTTATTAAATTTCCTAATGCGTTTACATATATAACAAAGATAAAAGTTATTTTCATTAAGCAAAAAATAAATAAAAAAAAAACTAGCAGGATTCGATCCCGGATTCCTTGGATTAGTTTTCCGACATGCTGCCAATACGCTAAATTGGTAACTGGAAGCATATGCTAGGAAGTAATATTTACTCTTTAAGGAGCAATGCGCGTGCGCGAGAATGGCTCAGCCTCGTGTGCTCACTAGTCGCAAATCATACACTTTTCCTGCCAAATCATACATCCGGCCCAAGTGTACTGAACCCATTTTGATTGATGGAAACTACCTATTCCACCGATTCTGCGTACGTATGTGAATATGAATGTATTGGTATTGGTTTGATTTGTTTATTTGAAATCAATTTATGGAAGATATCTGATATTCCCAAATTCGAAACACTGCAATTTGACTTAGCTATTCAAGTATATATTGAAATAACAAAACACATGTTTTAGCAGATCTCGAATTTGACTGCGAATATTGCTCTTGATAGCTCCATCTTGTTGGAATCATATCTCGCTGTTGTTGATTAAGCCAGTCACACTGCTTAAAAATCCATGGCACGGCTTCAAGAAATGTTTCCAAACTGGAGTTTTTCTCGAAATGGGAACATTGCGTAAACCTTTGAGTTTTTCCCGATCTCACAGCTACCGATTCTTTGCCTTTTGATGGTTTCTTAATGAAAATGTGTATAAGAACGAACTAATACCATTGAAGATCTCAAGAACAACATTCTAAGCATAGATGTCGAACCTCATGAGGGCAGACAGCACCTTCACCGCGTGAGCGTCAGGGCCAAGTTGGAACGAGAGGGTGAGGGCTGAGCGAAGACATGAGGGTGAGTGAAGATGAGGGAAAAGTTCCAACGTGGCGATGAGTGAGGGCTGAGAGAAGACGTGAGGGTGAGGGCCAAGTTGGAACGTGAGGGTGAGGACTGAGCGAAGACATGAGGGTGAGTGAGGATGAGAACAAAGTTCCAACGTGGGGATGAGTGAGGGCTTGGTGTCATCAGTTATACTCACAAGATGTTTTTGACACAAGTAAAAATCGTAAAATAATTTAGGAAGTAAACGATTGATCAGTTAGTTCTGTTTTGGCATATTAGTCGTGAATAAGTTCTCAATCATTTACGATACATGATATTATAGAGTTGCATATGTGCGTCAAGACTCCTAGACATAAATTCTGTGTTAAAAATTTAGACGTCTTTGTTATTCGTCAACTTTCGTTTATGAATCATTTAATGCTTTGCAATTTTTTATTAAACATTTTTGTTAACTCAGATCCACTCATGTGTGTTTCATTTCTTTTATAGGTAAGGGAAACAAATCGATCGTGATGCAGTTTTAAGCAGTACTGTAAGTACACTTCTTCCTGATTAATTGTCTGTGAGATACGTTTGTTTCATTATGATTAGCGTGCTTTATGCATACAACTGCAACTGGAAACATTTTGTTATAATTTGTAGACTAGACAGAAAGCTCATGGTTAGCTTGAGGGATAAAGTCTTTCAGCGAGCACCCTTCCGGACAATGGAAGGAAGATCCAGGACCTTTCCTAGATAACCCATCATGCTGAATTTCAGGAAATCGTTAAAATATCAGTCAGACAGACCGATGTAAACAGACTTCGAACTTTCGTTTTGCTCATACGGATCCGAAATCCGCGACAGTATCCGATAGATCACGGAAATTGGGTATTTTGGGTGTGTACCTGTCTTGAGAAAACTGAAAGAGTGAAAATGGTGTATGCTTATGATTTTGCGATTTGTTAGTAGCTTTAGATCTATCATTGCTTTTGCATAACAAGTATCACATTTCTTTTAGTAGTTGTCTATTGTGCAGTTCCATACATGAGTGCTCTTCGTATAATTCTGTTGTTTTTCGTAATTGATTACTAAAGTTCAGTTTCCTGCACTAACCCCTAAAACGAAGTACGTTGATCAAAAGATGCACTGTCTCCAGTAAGAAAGACCTCGGAATGGCCAAGAGGTTAGCACGCTAGCCTTCTGTGCTCGTGGTCACGGGTTCAGTTCCTGCCGGGGTCTATTGAACGAAGTGGTTTGGAACCCACTTAACCAACAACTGTAGGTCCCATCCTTAGAATCTCACCAGCTCGTGTAGGACATTAATAAAATTCACTCTCCAGTAAGAAACTGGTGTATTTGTAACGCGGCAAAATACTAAATGCCCTTCAATACGCGAAATCTGTATTATTGCAATATAAAACGAAATATTCGTTTTGGAGGAAAATTGTACTTATACATTGATTATTAAAGAAAACTGTCCAAAAAAGACAAAAAATAAAAAAATCTTGATATATTACAAAGATCACACCTCTCAAACTTTATTATCATCATTCAAAACAAACAGAGTACAATCAGCACATTGTATGCCGATATTATACAACCACATTTACTGTTCTAGAACAATAAATATTTGGAGTCAAACTGTCGGAAGCTGTTCTCCACAATCTTCTGTTCTCGAAATCAATTCTTCCATAAGAAGAGGTCCAGAAAGCAGAGGAAGAGGTGGTATTGTTAGCTATAAATGCGTAAAGTTTGATGTATGTGGAAGACTTCTGTACACAACCCGTGCAAGCTTTGCGTAGTTTTTTTTTTTTTCAGTGTGTCGCCCGGCATTGTTGTTCTTTTTTTTTTTATACTAGTCAAGATATAGAAGTTATATCAGATTTGTTTTAAATTATACAAGTGTTATCTTATACAAAAAAATATTCTTATAAAATCGCGGAGTGTGACTATATTTTGATTCACAATTTAAGATTGCTTAGTGGATTAGCATAAATAAAAATGATTAGATATTCGCGAGATAAATTTTGATTTAGTTCTAAGCTCACGATTTCGAAACTGTCAAATCTTTTGAGTCACCCAGTGCTTCATCTTGTGTTACCATCTACATTTCGGTTTCCATTTTGAATGTGTATTTATCTCCGGTAGCGTGACAGAGGTTATATTAAAATGGAACTGGAATAATAGTACTTTTTATAAGAGTAATGCATTGAGTATTCCGTTTATTTATTATTATTATTTTAATTATACTGTTATCATATGAAAATTTTATGCAATCGTTTCCGTAGTTTGATGGTTACGTTTCCTAGTGACTGTCGTGCTGTACGTTTTATTTATTTATATTTTTGTTGTACGTTTATAAATGTGTCTACGTTGTGGAAACTTACTCAGATCTGTTTATCTATAAGTGAAGTCTCAGATCTTAGAGGATTTTTTAGGGGGGGGGGAGGTGGTTCGTAGGTAGCAGTATCTATTTCCCCTGATGTTATGGAAACTAATATGAAAGTAGGTTAGTCTCGTTTCTACGCAATCTATAGTTCCTTTTCTTTCCTTTCCTGCTACGTGCTCTTCGCATGTATTCTTATTGAGCAAAACAAACAACGCATCCGTCAAAGAAAATATTCCTTTGCGAAAATAGGCACGTTTCGAAAAGCTCATTTGAAATAATGCTACGTCTTTCTTTATGTTGCATGCTTTGGATGCAGGGAAAGTTCCTCTTTGATGTATTCTAAGTAAGTTTGTGTGTACCGTTGGAAAACGTAAAGATCCAGAGATTTATTTTTTTCTTTCTAACTGCGAAGTGAATCACAGATGCAGCGGAAGTGTCAGTTTGATTAAAATATTGCTTTCGAAGCGTTTACTGAAGACCTTGCGGTTTAACGAATTTGGAAATCATACTGCATATACAAGTACTTCGTTGTTTCAGTGGTAAATTATCATTATCCATTATTCACATATACTGCTACATTCATAAGTGTATGTGTGTTCAGAAACTGGAGATGAATTTTTCTATTACCAATTGTTGGTAAATATGTAATTAACAAGCGTACCATCAGTGGCTTATCAAACTCGAGGCAACTGTGGAATTTACCTAACAGTGTGGCACTTATTTTGTTAATGCGCAGAATTACAGTTTCAGGGCTGCTGTTCAATCAAATTGGATTAAGTTGTGCAACATTAATTAACACAACGTTGAATAATACAGAGTGGACTGTTCGATTAAACCACAAGCAATGTTCTTACATACGTATACACAATTCAAATGTAATGGCTATGCTATGTATTAGCAGTGATTATCAGATTTGTCATCTCAGTCGGATTGTTTCTTTTTTCTAAAACATATAGCTGAAATTTAATAATTGCTGTTCATTTTCAAGATAATTTATAGTGAGTGTTGATTGGAAGGCAGGTGCTCATCCGTTCAAATGTACGAGTCCGACAATAAAGTAATGAGACATTTCATTCCCAATCCTCAGCTTACTAGCGTACCGTGTTGGACCTTGAACCGTACGCAATTCTCATCGCAACTGGCGTCCTGCAGTCTAAATCTCTGGATTAGTGGTTTATATTGTAAGAATGTGTTGGTTACCCTGATCCCGACAATGGTTGCTGTGGTGTTTCTGAAACCATTTTGACACAAAGTTTCCTTATTTTCAAATCTTCAGTTAGTATGAGACAATCACTTTCTCGATTCATGTTAAGCTCTTTTGCAGTAATTATCTTAGATCAAGATCTTACAATTTTCTTCAATATAGCTGTGTGTGTGTAGACATCACTCCCTGTTGATCGTTCTTCATCTGCAGCGGCAGTTCTACCTTCAGAAAACGCTTGATGCCAGCCAGGAGCGTTTGCTCTAGTCATTGCATCACTCCTGCTGAAGTTTACCATACATTGATTGTCCTGGCTCTGTCTCAGTTTAACATACAAAACTTGTCGTTGTACGCTATTTTGTAATTCCATTTTTGTGGCAAGGATCATAAGCACGGTAATTCAGGCAGCAACTTATTGGGTGCCTGCACCAATTGCAGTGGGAATGTGGAAGATAATCTGCAGGATTTCCATTACAAAGGAAAAACGTCTCGTTACTTTATTGTCGGACCTCGCATTCCACCTGCTGTGAATATCTTGTATAAGTTGTATTGAATAGCGGATAGATTTTATATTTTTTAAGTAAGTAAACAATGGGCTCGAGTACATCAGGTGGCAATCACCAGAAACAAACCGGAAGTTCTATTTTTCGTCTTCATTATTATTTGATTTGTACGTCCTGATTGATTTGCTAGTAATCAAACTCTTAGTTCTTAATCGTATATTCAATTGTTACTTAGTATTTTTGTTAAATTAAACATTATATATATTTAATCAAGATTGTTTCCACTTGCTGTTTCTTAAATAGAAAAGTACCGAATATCATAAGAAATGTATGACGCTGCAGACTTCAAAGATAATTGCAGAAGTGCTACAAAAGTATGAAGACTGAAGCAACAAATCATCTGCATTACATTGCAGTATGCTTACATTAAAATCCCGTATAGCTGATCTTTATCTCATACTTAAATGAGAATCAAGTAGTTAGCTGAAAGTGAATAATGTTTCTTACATAAAAACGATAATGAGTTTGCAAGAAACGTTCTTCAACACAATGACGATTTAATGGTAAAATGTTAAGTATTCTCTTCTTGGGATGGATTTTGACATGGCATTAAATGACAAGAAAGAGAAATATAGTTCGATAACGATATTACCCTCGATTACCCACCATTAGCTACAGCCTGCCGTAAACCATTAACAGAGGAAGGAGGCGGAGATGTGAAAGGCAAATACAAAGGCGGTGATCAAAGATGAAAAAAAGAGAGAACTGAATAGATTAGACGTTCCTATAATACGTAATCAGCCCACCTTTATCTTGAAGATTAAAATTGAAGCAAAAAATATTATCATGTACATAAAGGAATGCTAGAGGCAACGAAGAGGAAAATAGAAGAATCTCATTGCGTGACATCCGCCACATACTTCCTCTCAACGTTGTTCTCAATATCCTCTGTCATTTCCACTTCTCTCATGACCTTTGCGTGTAAAGTTGTCCCTTTCCTCTCGTCCGGTAAACGTATTTCTTTTCATTTCAAATTCATTCTCGATTGATGCGAACCTCACAGAAACTTTAATTGTCAAAATCATTCTGTATGCTTATTATTATTATTATCATTATTATTTTATTCCACTTTTTTTTTAAGCTCAACTGGGAATCTCAATTTTCTAACCCTCTAACCAGAGATTTAAGCGAGCTTTTACAGTTTCTGAAATGATCATAATTTGTTCCGTGTTATAGTAGATCTAACAGTAGTAATGCATACACATGGATGGTTCAGTTCAGATTCTTTACTGAGCCAGAAGTGCCATTGTTTCTAAGTTGAAGGAGCTGCCCGAGGTTACTTGTAAACTCATTTTTTTCCTTGCTGCTTTTCAAATGTTTTCTAAAGTGTTTTTCCTCCACAACTTCTTTCTAGGCGTTCTTCGAGTTCTCTCATGCTCCCAGACAACGGTACAATCCACAAGCCTTTGGACATTCAATACTTGTCTGACAAATTTAACTTGTCATATAAAGAGGGAATGTGTTTCCAAAACTTTCTATCTTGATAGATTTTCTGTAACTAAGTTACTAAAACCACCAGACTTATCATTTTATTAAATTCTTTCCTAGTTTCAGCACTCCTGTGACTGCGGTATCTCGTGCTCATACCTAACGTACTTTGAAGTATGGACTTCCTTAAGTCGTAGATCTTAGATTGCATGCTTCGTGTAGGTGATAGGCCATTTTTATGTGGTGAAATCTGGATGACTGTTGTTTTGTGTATATTTGCAAGAGAAAAAGTAATATTTTGTAAAGAATAAAATAGCCATGTTGGCTATTTCTATATTATACTTTTATGATGAATAAATTAACATGTTGAAATTGGATTTTTGATAAGCGTGTCACAGAAGCCTGAGTTACTTATTTGTACACGTCACATTCTGTTTCATTTTTTTCTTTCTTTTGGTAAAGGTTAGCCGGTTGAAACACGAACAAAATTCAATCCCACGACGTAGAGAAATTTGTTTTGAGAACGGTAATAGGTTTGTGTACGTCAATCTTTCATCGCATATGCATTACGTTTTCAAGTTTTCTCCAGAGACAGAAACAGAGACCACAGTGGGATGAAGGTTCTCAGTTTCTCTCTCTGTTGCCGCGGGATGCCTTCATGAATAACTTACCGTGTTTTGCTTCGGTAATGCAGTCGGGTCAAAAGTGTATTCTGAAAGAAATAAACCTCTTGCTGCTGGTGCAGCGAAATCTTTTTCTATACCTGTCAGCCTGTCTTTCGTTGTTTAATGCGTGATTCATTTTCTCCGGGTAGGTAGGTGTCTTAGCATTTCAATATCACTTCTCGTGTTCGTTTTGGAAGTAAGTAAACAACCTTGATTGGTTTAGAAAACATCTAATTTAATATAAATCTCAATTGCGTGCGAGTGGACTCCTAATTAATTGTCGCGCAAATTTCTGTAGATTGATGCATAGAAAACATAGCAAGACGTGATACGTGCTGTCTCTGCCCAGATGAAGTACCGCTGTTAAAGTAACTCATGTTATCTAACGAATACTTGTTTCTTAAGTTTGAAAATACTAGTTATGAGGAGAGCTTTAGAAATAAAAATATGCTGATGAATTAACTGATGCTATGAGACTAGCTTTATGATGGACAAACACTGTATGAGTGGATTTTCTTGGAGTTTTCCCGTTTCCTCCCACTTTCTTCATTCCACCAATCATCCCATAATTATCATCCATTTCGCCTGAGCAAAGTTTTCTAAAGCCCTTGAAAATAAATTCAAATTAAAGGAGACGATTAATATCTACAGTATTCAAGGAAGAAAGAGAATGCTAAAGCAAATCTTGGACATACTGACAATTTTCATGACACCTTTACTAATGAAAAAAGAGCAGGTAGTCCTTCTAAACATTCAAAGCGGAGAGTTGTGAAGCGAGGAGAATAGTGTTGTTATCCACTGCATAAGGATCCTGTCGTCGGCTAATCTGCGATAGCATTAATGTCTTTAAAAAGCTATCAATATTTTACTTACATAATTTTACCCTTCGATGATTAAGGGATATTAACAACTACATCTCCGCCGTAGCTAAAGTGGTAGAGTGTTGGTGTAGCATTCGGGAGGTCTCGGGTTCGATCCCAGCGGCCGGCCATCCTGACAGAGTTTTCCAGAGTTTTCCTCAGTCACACCAAGCAAATGCCAGGATGACACCCGCAACATAGGCCCTGGCCGACACCTTCCCAAATCCTTTCCCTTCCCCTATCCCGGCCTGAGACTTAGATACCTAAAGGCCATAAATAAAATTCAAATTCAAAGTTTCCGTAAAACCGTCAAAAAAGCCAATAATTATTCGTAGATAATCCAAATACACTTGATATAATACGTTAGGCATCATAATGACAATGAATGTTCGTGTCTTGAGTGGTTGGAAGTTGTTCTTGCTACTCGAACGTTTCGTTGCGAAATAAGCCACTTCTCTCTGCTTATCCCTAAAAAATCAAGGGTATTACTTTTCTCTTATGACTTGAATATGCTGTAGGCTAAGTTAAGATCTTAACTGCAACACTACATATGAAAATGTAATATCAAAATGCAGAAAGGAAACACACACAGATATGGCTTTGCGCGCTTAATTTACGAGGAAAGTTTTTTTTAATGTAAATAACGTTGTTTAATCTTAATTGTAAGCTTACGAAAGGCGGTAGGCAAGCGTTGTAAGTCCAACAAGTTTCATAATATACCAATATTGAAAGAGTATTTGTTATAGACTTACAATTTTATTCCGTACGTCATAATTACTTGCCAAGATGGTGGTTCCGTTTGAGACGTGTACCAGTGAATAAAAATGTTTTTTGACGTGACATTTCCGTTCTGGCAGTTGAGACACACCAGTGGTTCAAAATAGGTTAGCGCAAGGTATGAGAAGTATGCTGGGTGAGAAAGATGTTCTAAACATCGCCCCAGAATTATGGAGCAGCGAAAGATATTTACGATGAATTCTAAGATCAGAATTATGGTTTAACATACTTCAAAGGTAGGTAGTACGTACCTACGCTGTCATGTTCACTCTTGATTATGAGGTGATCTGAAATTGACTTTTTACCAACTCAGAAGGGCGTTCGGAAAAGGTTTGAGTCGGATTTGGGGGGATAGGGCTCGGTGACGTAATGTTAAGAATGATGCCAATCTCTCTCCTCGTTGTATTGGGGAGAAATAAACGACAGTTTCCGTCATACACAGTTTTGAACTGGGCCTTCAGTTTTCAATGGTCTCAAGAAATTAACGAAGACCTCTGTTCTTCTCTGGTGCACGTCTCTAATGGAGTCGGCGTGCTTGTAGTTATGACGTCACACATGCAGGTCTGGCAAATAATAAATGTACAAATTTCTGCTACAAGAGTAATTTACAACGTACTCAACTTACAACTGTCTAGCATTCTTGCATAAAAGTTAGTCTTATTTAGATTTTCTTTGTAACATGATCACCACTTCCCCACTTCTTGTATGGGAATGGCAAGATCGATTTGCTATAGGGATAGTTTTAATGACGTTTCTAAACGCATTGCTAATTTGTTTGTGTATGTTAGATGTTTGAACAAGTATAGACATATTATATGTATCAAGTGAATACACAAGAACATGTTGTTTTCTCCGTGTCTTCTGTTGATTTGGATGAGTTGACCGATCCATATAATAAGACTTGTTGCTCCACGTGCACGTAACGAACCTAACGTCGATCTTTCCCTGTATGATAATTAGGCTCGCTCAGCATTACAGCACAGGTTTGCGGTGGTGTTCGGGTAGTACGCTCACCTCTGGTTGGTAGTGATCGTCGATTCAATCACCGTACGGTGCATTTGAGCTTTTTTTACTCTGTTGAGCCATTCCTTAATGGCCAGCTGTTCAAATACCAATTCACGTCATCTCAATTGTCATAAATAAATGCCAGTCATCGAAAAATTGTGAAAGATATCAGGCCTACACTAACTTATTTCTACAGAGGAGATTAAAAATTTGACCCATTAATTTTGTTACAAAGATGTAGTGACAGTTCGTTTAGTCTTGTGCAATATATCGCCATTTTTTAAAAAAATCAATAACGTAATATTAACGCTTTCAATTGGCACACCCTTTAGTTTCTTTGTCAACAAAACTACTTTGTTCTGAGTGTATCTTCGGGTCATTGCGCGACTAGATATATCTCCTGTATTTAATATATTTGCGAAATGGAGGCTCAAAATATGATAAGACAATATCTAAAAGGCAGTTAGCTCCAGAATCCTATTATGAAACATCCAATGAAGAGGTCTGAGGTTTTCTGCAGTTTCAACATATGATTGAACTTACAATAAAGTCCTGGGCGCTACCTACTCTGGACCAGAAGAGTTCTCGTCAAGTTATGTCTTTCCTTCTACTTGTGATGGGTATAAATTGGGCGTATAGTTGGCAGTCAGGACCATAGAATTCAATTCAAGTTACGTATCCACCGAAAGAATGTTTGACAAGGAACATTATTAGAGTGACTATCGAATTTCTTGTCAAGTACTCAGGTCATTTTCAGTAGAAGTGTTCGTGTTGTAGCAGTTGTTCTGTTAGGTGTACAACACAGTCTGTACCCCAAACAGAATAATCGATCACTTCTACCAGGAAGTGACATATCTCTTTAACAAAACGTTCGATAAATAACAGTGTGATTCTGTTATTTTTGTCGGTGTAACAATTCTATTTTTATTACCTTACAGCACATCAGATATATTTCGTTAGAAAAATTCATAACGCAGTGGTTTTGGTGCTGTGGATGTGTTTTCTGTTGATGAAATTGGAAGTTGTTTTCTGTTGATCAAAATTGAATCAAATTTATGTTTATAGGAAATTAATTACGCGTTCTAACGAGGGATTATAGGTACCGAGAAATATGTGAAGCTTCTATTTTATTTAAACTGTACCTATATGTGGAGAGAGAGAGAGAGAGAGAGAGAGAGAGAGAGAAAGAAAGAAAGCAAGCAAACGAGAGAACAGTTGCTAAAGATGCGCGAGTCTTCGAAAGTGAAGGGCTCTGACAGACCCTCAAGATGATGTCAACAATGAACCCGAAAAGCGTAACTTGTTGGAAACAAAGGCTTAGTTTTAAAGTTAGCGTTTAATTCATCTGATTATGTCAACCCAAAAATAACTTCGCCTAAAGTTATAATATCTTCAGCTCTTGACTTAGTCGTCTTCATCTGTGAATGGCATCAGTGTGACTTTCGAAACATTGATCCAGCCGTCAGGCTTCCTTCCTTTGCAATTAAAAGTTGGAACAGGTGGAAGGAGGTCGACGAGTTGTGAAGAGATTGCTACGAAATTTTCTTCCGTGGATGCTGGAAAATCAGTGAAGAGAGAAGATAAGAAATATTACTACTACAAACCCAATCATGAAAAAATTGTCGTAATTAGTGACAAGTTAATTACTACATGCGGATGAGATAATTTTATTTGAATAGAGATCTTTGATTTTCTCGAATTCTTTCCGCTAGGAAAAAAAATAAAATGGAACGAGGAAACCAGTTTTTCTGAAGGTTTCTCTCTACCTGTAGAGTTTGCATGCGCCAAGTATTTGGTTTTAATTTCAAACTGAGTTTTTCGTGTGCCTTTTTCTTCTTTGTGTAACTTACGACTTTTTGTGTGTGTGTGTGTAACTTTCGGTGTTTCGGGTAGAAAGAAAGAAGATAATAAAAAATGGAGTTCGTATTTTTATAGAAGAAAAAAAATCTTGGTTATAGCAAATCTAAAGGTTAAGAGTATGAATATGAATGAATATGTATTAGTAAGTTGAGTTATAGCCGAGTGTCTGTGGCTTTTATTTTCCATATCCCAAGATTTTTTTTTTTCTTTGAAGGAATTACTAGCGCTTATCTTTCGTTACCATATTTTAGTCATAGTCATTGCGTTAACCATGGGTCACGTCATTTGTTATGAAGCAAAACTGTATTACGTGATTTTTTTTCTTGAATGTGGTATTCCTTTCCCCGCCGAAACCTATCTTTACTTGTGTCTAAGTCGATACAATGTCATGTTGATTTTTTGTATTAACTGCCACAACCCTGTTCGATCTTCACAAAGAGTCTGGTTTTGTTAATTATCGTGGTTGACACTAGAGATTTGGTCTGATATCAGAATCGGATTACATAATATGGACATTTTTAGGTCCCTTTATAGCAAAGCTATAGGTAACGGGACCTTGTAATCCCGCTCAGGATATTCGTCTGGCCGTCCGTGTCCAGAAATTAAATCTCAGGAACTACAAGATGTAGAGATATGCTTGAGGTGTCATTCCAAAAGTCTTGGCTAGAAAAGCCCAGAGAGTCCCTGGAAGTATTCATTGGTCCAATGGTTCAGTGTTACCAGCCCATTTTCTAAAAAAGAAAAAAAAATCGGTTGTCCGAATTGTTTCCATTCAGTTATACCTAGCTGCGCCAGACTTGGCATAAACATTATTCGTCACAATACAGAAACACTGAGAGGGCCGTTTTTAATTTGTTTGTTATTTGTCATAACAACACCAAACTTGGTGTAAACGTTGTTTGACACAATGGGAACATAATACGGATGTTTCCGCTCCCCAGGAACCCAGTTGTCAGTGTTGCCAGCCCACAACAAAAATTATATCTCATGAACCATAATCTGTTTAGACATGCATGAGATGTCGTTCGAAAGGTCTTAGTTCAGAGCCGCCGAAACAGTCTTGATTGGTGGAGTAGTTCAGTGTTGCCAACCCATTTTATTATTTTTAAATATCAAATATTCAAATTGTTTTCATTGTTAGACGTAGCTGCGCCGAACTTGGGATAAACAGTATTCGACATAAGTACTGTGAATTTTCCCGAACCTAAGTACTGCAGTTGTCAGTATTGCTATCCTATTTTATAAAAATAAATGCCTGCGTGGCTAAAATGCTATCAAGAGACCGGAGTCTCTGCGATTGTGAGTAGAATCGTAACTTATTTTATTATACTATCCACACAGCTGCAAAGGGCTACGACGCCCATGCTTCCAGTATGACTTTCCTGCTGTCGTTACATTATTCGTTGAGTAGATAACTCTGTTATTTGTTTTGTACTTGTCTTTAACTATCGTAATGTTAAAATACAAGGATGAAACACATGTGCGTGTGCATCTTTGTAGAAGCATAATTAATTAGTTGGTTCACATTTTCAGTGACATGCTTATCAACATGAACATTAGATAATGAGAAATATGGCCTGGCTACACTATTATAATTATTAGGCATTGACACGCAGTGGATGTTATTGTCTAAGAGTAGTATTTCATTGTAGTTGTAGAACGAAGTATTTATTTTAGTTTTTATTTATAAGTTGTTCGTTCTTTGCGTAAGCATTCAATTTATTCTCATTTACGAAATAGTATTGTGATTGTTGGATCTTTGATTCCAACAATTTGCAAGGTAGCCTAAATGATAGCGTGTGGTGAAGTTTTAACAGACGTAAGGACTTCTATTTCAGAAATGAAGAATTCCAATATGCATGAAGTACTAACTCTCTTAGTTATGAAAGTCCAGGCAAGTACATCACCGCAATAAAAAACGTTCCTCGTTGGATTTCTATCCTGGAAACAATTCCTGTTAATTGCATGTTTCACCATCAGATTGTGTTTCGACCGTCTTCTACGTATAACACGTGGTGTTGCTAGTATTTTTCACACAACCTTCACGTAAGTTTTTTTTTTTATAGTCTTCCGTTAAAATTTGCAAATATTTTTATTTCCAAGAGTAGTGTAGAAGAATGACATCAATTCGGAACAAGAGGACTGTCACAGCCAGTTAATAAATTAGAATATTTTCTTTCTGTTTTTTTTTAAAAATTAAGCCATAATTTTGATTTCCCGTAGCTTTTGACCAGTATATCGTTTAAGACAGAGGCTTTCATACTTTCAGGCTGGCGTACCACTAAACAGAAATTCATACTTTCGCCGTACCACAAAGTAATGATACGGAATTTTCAATACTACTATTTAAAATTACATGGTTACATTGCCAGTAATCATTATACCAATGAGGCAGAACATTTAATAGTGTTCTTGTCTTGTTTAATCAGTAGGTTTCAGGATAGATTATCGGCGGGCCGCGGTGGCTCAATGCTTAGAGCGCTCACTCTGGCACTTGGGGTCATCAGTTCAAATCCTGTTCGTGGCCATGTGGGTTTTGTGGTGGACAAACACCGCGTGCGTGGGTTTTCTCTAGGCTCTCCCATTCCCTTCATCCCATCATCATCATCCATCCGGCCTGAGCCAAAGTTGCCTAAAGGCCTTAAAATTAAAATTAAATTCAAATTCAAATAGATCATCGATGCCGACCATCCTGAAAGAGGTTTTCTTTGATTTCCCTCGGTCACGCCAGGCTAATGCTAGGATAGTTCCTTGAATAATACAACGTAACAGAAATATATATATATATATCCCGTTGGCCTAGTTGTTAGCGTGTCTGACTACGGATTGAGGTGTCCCGGGCTCGAATCCCCTGCGCTGACAAGGATTTTTTTCAGGGTCTGGAACGGTGCCCACCCAGCATCGTGATTCAATTGAGGAGCTGCTATGAATAAAAGATAGTGACGATCACAGTGAGAGCTTAGGCTCTCCTGTCCCAATCCGTCTGGTCAGCGTGGGAGTAGTAGACCAATCTCCTCACTCCGGGGAGAGGCCTCATCCAGTAGTGGATTGAGTATGGCTGTGATTTATTGCATACGACTCGGACTGTACGACTCACGCAATGTTGTAAGAATAATGAAATCGCGAAGCCTCGGATGGGGGAGAAACTAAGATTATATTCCATCTTGGCTGGAAAGCCGGAAGGAGCGAGACAACGTTGGGAGGACGCTATTGGAAGTGATCTTCGAGAAGTAGGTGTTTTTGTGATGAAAACTGGTTTGATCTTGTCCAGGATAGAATCGTATGGCCAAAGTGTGCTACTGCGGCGATGAACTTGACAGTTCCGAAGCCATATTGTAAGTAATTAAGTTCAGTATATTTTTTATAAACTTTTAAAGGCAACCTTACAACCTACCTCGTACCACAGTGTGAAAACCCCAATTAAGAAATAAAAATACGTATCAGTTTTATTGTTTGATGTTATGTTTGAGAGTTTCATTTGGCTATGACCTGAGCCTTAGATGCCTAAAGGCCATAAATCAAAGTTGTAATTCAAATTTCATTTCGTTTCGCTCTGCTCGCTCGGTGTGCACTAATTAACGGGGTAAATCAACTCCGTTGTACGTACTTTCCATCGATTTATATGGGATTTGTTTTACTCGTTTTGTGGCTCTCAGAAGTAGAATATTCAAGTTGTTCTTTCACGTAATTTGTCTTACTGGCTGTGTGGACACACATTGTTTTGTGAATGTGAAGTTTCTTCTAATATGTTTACGTAGTGTATTTTTAATAGCTTACTACTTAAAACATGATATGTCAATGGGAAATTATAATATATCTATAGATAATCAGTATAAAAAACCCTTTTGGGGTAAAGAGAAGAGTGACGCAAGAATTTTACTCACAAAAGAAGTTATATCCATTCTGCGAGTGATTTTTCTTTGTGGCACTATAGCGGAAGTGTTTCCTTTGTAATAAAATTAATAGATATATTATTATCCTCCCTTCCGCCATAGTGACACAAAGAAAGTCACTCGCAGAATGGATATAACTTCTTTTGTGAGTAAAATTCTTGCGTCACTCTTCTCTTTACCCCGAAGGGGTTTTAATACTGTTATCACTTATTTTTAAGGCTGCTTATTAAAAAGAATGGGCATAGTCTTCATACAAAAGTCGATTTTGGACCATCGTAGACTCCGTATTTCGAAAACGGTAACACTTGTCAAAACATATGCTTCGATTTACTCCAACTTGTTGGTGACCGTAACCTCCCCCCCCCAAAAAAAAGGTACGGTACCAGCTATTTGAGGCTTGACAGACAAACGTTTCTATCATTTGTGAAAATTCTGTGATTCGGCTAAAATAGGTCACAACGTTTTTGAACCCCTTCACCGATTTTGACGTGTGATACACCCTTTGGAAGGTATTGAAGTGTAGATTAAGATTTCACAAGTTTCGTCCGCCTATATGGTCTGAGGTCAGTGATATCATCAAAAATGTTAAATTTTGATATTTTTTTTCGCACCGCCCTAGAGTTCCCAGGGAGGTCCTGCCGACCCATTTTTTTTTTTTTTTCTGTCTTAGTATGGCATGGAGCTTTGAAATGCAAGTTCAAGTGCTCATCAAAATCGGGCTTATAGTTCGCTAGATCTCAAACTAGCTGTATACATTGGAGTGCCGCTAACAGACTCATTTGTCAGCGTCACCCGAAGAACTACTGTTCTTCATGATATTGGATTTTTATAAAACGTCATGAGTTAAATATGAAGAAAAACTTGTCGAAAGCGGGAGTTAAAAATTCAACTTTTGAGAGACATAAGGCGAGTAAAATAAATCCCATATGTAGGAATAGAAAGTGTTCACAAGGATCGCAGGTGTGATCACCGCCGCTAAGTAAATGGGTTTAGTACGCACATAAAATACGGTTAGATAAACATCTCTGCCCCGCTCCAACCTCCTACCATCTCTATTTAATGTTTAATTTTAGATACACCCTGTTTGTTGTATGACATTCGTTGTAAATTATAAGCATATACTTTTACTGTTACAGTAGACTGCATTTGCGTGTGTACATTAAATCATTCATGGACTTGTGTGTATGGGGTTTTGTTCGGAGTGCACTTTGTTATTCTTTTGTTTCGTCAGCGACTCTTCCTGGCACCAATCTTCCTTTCGTGCTAGCGTCTCCTGTACCTAATGAGCTATTTAAGAAAATGGCTCTGCAGAATTTTCACCATGGAGGAGGCAAACTTGGGTAGCAAATTAGAAAGAATGTCTTTGGGCTATCAGGTTCCTTTTTTTTTTTTTTTTGTTCTACAAAGTTTGAGAAAACTGTTGTAGTTTGCGGAAAGTATTGTTCATCAATTTTCCTTAGTGGATGATCTAAGCTTTTAATTTCGTAAACTTACTGAAAGTTACCCATAGCAGGTTTCTTTGACTGCTTTTGTAAGATAAATATGAGCACAGTATCTTAGCGTGTTACGGATTTTGATTGTTGTTGGATCGCTTATAAATTAATCGTTTGTCTTGATAACATTGCTTCCTTTAAAATGTAGAATTTAATTTGTACTCTGAATCCTACATAGTCCTCTGAATACTAGTTTCCCATTAACTGTAGTTTATGTGCTTTATCTAATATTTCATTAACCTGATTTTGAAATCAAAATAATTGTAGTTACAAAACTTACGTCTGTTTTGAATACCAGTGCCTCCTTGGTACTCTTTGGCACATTGAAAAGGTAAAGGCGGTCGAGCATGGGACTGACTTCCCACCTCACTTTGTACCGTAGGTAAAGAATTTGTGGAGCGCTACCTCCACATGGCGCGTACGTATCGCTTTTACGTCTGTTTCTGTTCTATCAAAGAAGTTTGTTTTGTTATCTTATCAATCTAGGCGCGCACTATCAACTTTTTCTGGGTGATTTTTTTAATTGAGAAAATGAAACACATACGTAGTAGTTCTGTATGAGCGCGCACTAGCAATTTTAAAATCGTCGTGATTTTTTAAAAAAGAAATGAAATTTGCTCCATTTAGGAGGTGTTAATCTATAACTTTCAGAAATAGAGCACACGTGTTTAAACCTCTGCGCGCGCACTAGGGACCGAATTGCTCAATTCGGTGGTTACGGCTTGTACCCGCAGAAAGAAGCAATTAAAAATAATTGCCCAGAAGTAATTTATTCATTAGTAGTGTGTTTTGCAACAAACGTATGTAATCGTACATCATTGAATTGTTTATATTTGAAATTACAAATAATAATAATAGACCAAATCCAGAAACGTGGAAGTGATATTTTGAAATAAAAAATTTATATTTTACGTTCAGCCATAGTTTTTTGAGTTCAAAATTATTTCGTGAAGTAAATATTCATCTTAAATCAGCAATATTTTCGTGCAAGGATTTTCAAATGGCGGACTCTGGTCCGGATCCTTACCCCTAAGCCTGTTTCTCCGGACATTACGATTGAATACGAATTGGAATTTATTTACGGTCTTTTGGCATGGTTGGTTTCTCACACCGGGTTTGCTAGGATGTCAAGAGTAACACGTGAATGTATTGTATTATATGTATACTCTTCACTAGTTGCCGTTTGATCTCAGGCGTCTCGCTAGCGTCTCCAAGGTTCTGGGTTCGAATCCCGCCAGGAACATGGATGTTTGTGGATTTTAGAGACTTCATATCTAGTGAAATCGGGATGGGCCGAAGTCATTAGTAACTACAAATAGCCCAAAGTTTAAAGTTGTTTATAAAGTTCTTTTAGAAAATCAGAGCACAACATGCAGCTACGTATTTATTTGAAAACGTGTCGATGCAGACATGAGCAACTAGTCTCCTAGAAAAAAAATGTGATTTTCTTCTCCCAATTTTTAACCAGTGCGTGCCTAGGCTAACAGTCACATTTTTATTTGTGAATTATTTTAATTTATTTTTGAGAGAGAGAGAGAGAGAGAGAGAGAAAGAAAGAAAAAAATGCAAACATGCTTAAATCAAGACTTGTATATACAGGGTGTAACAACTTGACACAAATACAGGAAAACACAGTTTCTTTGAAAACCAGAGAGCATAAGTCTGACGTGGAAACAACCCTCTTCGGATAGCAGGAATGTTCCATAATTGTAGTGGGTTGAGTACTTGACATGAAATAATGCAGATATGCATAATTTAAGTAAACCAGACTTATTCATGTACTTGAAACGAAGCTGGCTGAGTTACTTGAACACTTTGTTCAGACTTTGCTTCGGCTTCTTCAGGCTTTGAGTTGTTCGAAAACAAACAAATATTGCGTGATTTTAGTTTTGGGTGGTGCCAAATACGTTCTATCTGGGGCAGTGGTTGCTTGATACGACTGTTAGGTGTAAGTTATTAGAAAGGCTTCATTCAATACTTTGTGAGTTCTTATTCCACTCAGGCTTGTAGTGAAGGTGTTGGTTTTCAGGGGTTGTTGTTGTCACCCCCACATTAATATATATATTTTTAATCTCCGGCGTTATTAATATTTTGTCCTCTCAGTAGATGTTTGTCTTACTATTTGTTCTAGTTGTGCAAATCTCAGTTATTCGTTTTTCTTAACCAGCGTATTCTGAACGCAAAATCACATCTTCCTTTTTGCCGTAACGGAATTTTGATCTTGTGTGTGTGAGAGAGAGTTTACTTCATTTGAGACATACGTTTATTTTGCTGGGAAGATAATCGTCGATGATATCACTTACGACATGATCAAAACCAGTCATTAGAGAACCCAGCCTGTTGTTTGTTGCTTAGCGGTAATATTTAATAAGTGATAATATATTTACTCTTTCTCCCATTGTTTGCTTTATAAATAATAATTGAAACAACCATTTTATGAGTGTGAAACCCTTTTGAAGATCAGCTGCTAGGTCATGTAGGTGTGACGAAAGCTTCTAATCTGCTCATATTTGTTTAATTTTCGATCCTTTGCGCCTTTCATGTTTGTTAGGATGGCTGTAGCAATACGTTCAGAGTTGTAGCAAGGACTAAGGAGTATATAGGACCGCCAGCTGAAGGGAATTGCACGTATTAACTTTAGATGGGAGTACTATCGAACTATAGTCGTGTCATCTTCAGGTAGGCAGGTGAACTACAAGCAATGACTAGGCTAATCCTTGTTACTTGACCAAGAACACAACGTAGCTAGCCGGTAACAAAGAACCTCGGCGAACTTCGTTCCTATTCGGAAAGCACGCGTCCGCTCCCACAGAAAGGCTCACACCACATACTCCCTAATCCTTGGTTGTAGCTTATCTTGTCCTCCCAGGGGGTGCCCGTCCTAGCTCCTTTTGTAATGTAAATAAATACAGAAATAACGTAGATAACTTCACAGTAGTGTCAGAAGCTCTTTATTCACTGATCAGCGTTTGTTACTAGTCTCTGTATATAATTTTATTTTTATAATTGGATTCTATTTCTTTCGAGAGATATGTCATTGCATCTGTTGAAAATGCTTGAAAATCCTCTTTGACATCCTACTGACGAGATTTCGAGAACGTAATTTCTCGTGAACAGTTTTCTTAAGATTCTATCGCACGTTAGACTATTTCGAATTATGTTCACGGAGCCCCTGAAGAGAAAACTTGAGGATTTTTGAAATGTGTAACAGTTGATCAACGAACACATCGAATTCAGTAGACTTATTTAGGTAAATTTATTTCAGACTACGTTTAAATTCTGTCATTATTATGATCTCCGGAGAAGGGTGAATGCAACGAGTATTATTATTATTTAAAGCTTCTTCTTTGTTCCGTCGTCCATACCTTTATTCATGTTCATTCATTGTCACCACCACTAGCAATATAGTGTAATCGATGTCCAGATACTCTTCCACTGATATGTTGAGAACTTGATCTTGATCTTTTAACCAGAGATTATTATTTAAAAACTACGAATTTACGCTGTTAAATGTATCTAATTTACAAATATGATGATTTTACTGAAGTAATTGGATACGTAAGTCAATCTTACATAAAGAATTTATGATATATCAATGAGGAAGAAGTGAAAACAATCCCATTATGTAGGAAGTCATACGAAGCTAAATCTATTCAGTTTTCTGCTTCCCATGTAAAATTACACTCTTGGCACTTAGAACGCTTGGCATTTCTACTCTTCTTATATTATTAAAAATAATGTTTCAAAGAGGTGAAAGAATAGATTTTGTGTGAAGTCCAAAGTTACCCACATGCTAGTGGTCGCGAAACACTAACAAGAGATGAACTAAGATGATTGTTGAAGAGTAACTGTTGATATTCATTGAGCTTCAGGTTACGTATCGTAATATACCTACAGAGAGAGCCAATCGTACGTATGAAAATGTACGTTAAAGTGTACTGTATTCCTAGTTACGTGTTTAAATGAAAAAAAAAAAGCATTGGAAAGAGAACTTAAAATCTTAATTATGTTTAACACACTCCTCTCTCCTCCCTTCCAACTGGTTAACAAAACCACCGTCAAATCAGTGCAGCCGGCGTTCAATGTCAATGATACCCGTTTTTGTGAGTTACTGAGTGGGTTGTGGTGTTAAACCCTGCGGTGTTCCATGTCGATTAGTTTTAAAGAGTGTGGAATATCTGTTTATCGATCTGGGAAGCTCTAACGAGGGACAAATAATAAAAAGCGTTGGTTGGTACAAAACAGCGAGAAGCTAGTGAGGTGAGGGAGAGATCTACAAAATGAATAAGGATGGTTGTAGAATCGAGGTTAAGGGAGCCTCTGTGAACTAGTTTGTAACGTACGAGCCCGTTGGGATATTCCCGTTTCCGTAACAAGCTCTCCTGTTTGCGCTTGGACACATTGGAAACGTACTTCTTGTTAAAATGTTGCATCTATGCTTTTGTACCATTAAGATTCTGTGTTACGCGTATATTTTTCTAGATTTTTTCTCTCTCTTCTCCTTTGGGGGAAGGATAAGGGAAAATCAGGCAGGCAGACACGTTTCATACCTACTTTGCAATAAAAGCAGTCTTCCAGTGCGTGATCACAAGTGAGCTGAAGTGCTCACTCAAGCATATTGTTGAGATACGGTCCACCTAATTAAGACGCATTTTCCATGAAATCTGGAAGCCATTTCGATTATGTTTCCTCTGTTCAAGTGAGCTTATTCTGTTTTAAAAATAAACTTGAATCGAATGAAACTGTGTGGAGTTTATGGATTTCGATGAAAACAGTACAAGAAAAGTAAACGAATAGTATTCCTTACTTATGACAGCCGTATTAATTTTGATAGAGTCATTGTTCTCTTCGATAACAAAACTTAGTCACCCCTTTAAAAAAAAGTGCGATGCGCATGCACCGTGAATGACGCATGGGGGATGTGGAAGTAGGGTTCCACATATTCTCGACCTACGATATGAAGTGTGTGGGATGGCCAGTCCCACGCTCGACCGCCTTTACCTTCCCAAGGTGGCCAAGAATACCAAGGAGACACTTGTACTCAATTTGATAGGAGCCTGAGTGCAACTCAGAGCGCCAGACATGGGAATACTGCGAGAAAAGTCACCAGCGTCCTCGCCGGGATTGAACCCGGCCCGCTCGATTCGTAGTCAGACGCGCTACCGCATGAGCCATGGCGACTCATAAAAAAAGGAAAAACATGATTCCTATTTAATTAATACCAAAGTAAATATACGAATGAAAGGCACAAAATAAGAGAGAAAGACTGACGTTGCTTCATTAGATTTAAGATAAGGCGATCATCCGCCCCATGTTTTACGGAATACTAAAGATTTATCCCTGTATTTATTCGGTCGGGAAGCGTAACTGTTCGTATTGTCATATTGTCCCGTATTCTCATATTACTTAAAAATTATTTCACTAAAAATGTTTCTACTTTAAAGAAAATTCAGCCTGTAACGCACAGGCATGATCCGTACATTCGTAAGTAAAGTTATACGGCTATTTGAGTGATTAAAGTTAGATCGTAATTTCAAACATATAATTTTTTAATACTGAACTTCCCCTACGGGCGCTACTTAATTAAGAGTTCGTATTTTGAATTGAATTGTATTTGAATTTATGGCCTTCTGGCATCTAATGCTCAGGCCGGGATAGGTAAGGGATGTAGAAAGGTGTCGGACAGGACCTAAGTTGAAGGTACATCCCGGCACTTGCCTGGTGTGACTGGGGAAAAACCCTAGAAACCTCAGGATGGTCGGCCGCTGGGATTGAATCCACGATATCTTGAATTCTAAGCGAACTCTCTACCACTGAGCCACGCCCGCTCGGTTCCTTTTTTAGCTTAAGTAAAATGGTCTTCGTGACTGGGATTGCACGAAATAGACATGTTAAAGCTTCTTGCTACTCCCTCCCCCACTTTTTAAACATTTTTCAAAATATTTCAAAATCTAATAGCATTATCAAAATTGTAAGACGATACATCTCTAGTACTTCCAAATTACTATGAAATACAATGGACAGCGATCTCGAGATCTTGTCCATTGATGAGTGATAAGTTGCCAATTAAATAATGACGTCATAATATTTGACAACGAATCACTCATCAATGGGCAAGATCTCGAGATCGCTGTCCATTGTATTTCATAGTAATTTGTAAGTACTAGAGAGCTATCTACTTAAAATTTTGATAATGCTACTAGATTTTGAAATATTTTGAAAAATGTTAAAACATGTTAAAACGTGGGAGTAGCGAGGAGCCTTAATTGCATTATGAAGAAGTTATTTTGACAGGGAGATTTGGAGTAAGAAGTTACATAAAATAGACATAAATGTTGTATTTCCTAGACATTAATTAGTATAAAATAATTACTTGAGTGCTTCTAGTCTGTTATAAAGGAAGTTCTTCTTGAGTTGATTTCGTGTGCCACTTGCATTTGTATTAGTAATAATTCATATGGAAATGCATGTATGCGTCATTTACCAGGTATATAAACACCTTGCATATTTCAGAGCCAACAATAAGCACTAAATTTTATTTTATGGATGATTCATTTACAAACATGTTTCTACTCGAGCGACTCTACTACGAGGATAAAGGTGGTTCACAGCCCTTGGGTATGTGGGATATTTATCACGAATTTTTGAGAATGTGTCACATGGCTAAACCCCTCAGCTTGTCACCCAGTCCAGTCTTTCCGTTAGTTTTGCAGTGTGCGTGACATGGGTTAGCGGTTGAAAGTTTTCTTGTATTGAAGACAATCAATGTACTTCTTTAACAATGTTGAAGACAATGCCGAAAGAAATGGAATCTTTGAGTGTAATATTGCAGTCGTATGCCCCTTTCCGAATTGGCACTTTATGCTCCGTTACGTACCCATGCACCGTCGATGGTTATCCGAATTTCCCCTTCGACGGAGCATTAAAGTGAACGGAGCAACGGAGGACCAGATGGTCACTTGACCCTCTGTTCGGTTGCGCACTACTGCCATGTTGAAAAGAAAAAAAAAAGAGCAGGATATTGCATGCCAAAATTCTTTCTTCACTTGGTAGTTGGGACAAATGTGTAAAACTGATCACGTGTTGCAAGTTTAAAACAGTGATTGCGCCAGACCCCCCATTTCGGGGGTGTTTACCCCCCAAAGTATAGACAACACTCCCCGAACTTAAAAATTTTTGCTGTGAAAAATCTATAGAAACCGTACAATACTTTACTTACACCCTCCGAATTTTGACTTTACACACACACCCCAAACTGAAAATCCTGGCGGATACAGGTTTAAAATGAAGGACCGTGCCAAAGTATTTAAATGTAAGTGTTTTAATAGTTTAAGATTTGATTTCACATCATGTTATCGATATTTTATCATGTTTGGAGTGATATATATCTTCATGATTATTGAATAATTTTAACTTCGCAATGTGAAAATGTTGTTGGTTGGATTTCACCAATGGGCTTCCATGTAGATATTAATAGATAAGATGGTAACATATGGAGTTGTTTAAGAATACTAAGATTAAGAACTCTTATAATTATTTGAAGTGTTATTAAAACTTCAAGTGCGTAACGCTGTCAATTACGACTTAGGTGGTAGATCTTGCTATAGCATTAATATCAATTGTATCTATACCTACAGAGGCTTGATGTACAGAAAAAATAGGAAGTTGTTTCAGCTTTGGAAATTATTTCTTCCGTTTGAGATGTTCACCATTATGAGACACAGGAAAGTCCAGGCACAACTGGGAGTTGTGGTACTCTCCAGGTGGTTTCGAGAGAGAACATCGACATCAAGAGTGGAAGGTGTGTGATTGGGAAGCGGGTCGACTGGATGGCGCAGTTGGTAGCGGATTGGGACGGTAACACAAAAGTTCCGGGTATGATCCCCGGTCCAGTCACATACTTTTCACTCTTTAATATCAAATATTTAGTGATTCATAGTTCATGAGACGCACTTGTCTTGCAAAAACTTCCAGAATAACCTGCAGAATTGTGATCATCCTTCGATTAGCTATCAATCTTCGTTTGTTGTTATTTATTATATGCCGAATATTTACAAGTATAGGAATTCTACGCCTACATCTATCTTCATCCATGTTGCTTTTTGCCTTATTCACTTCGCATCAAACTACCTTGATTTCGCATTGCCTAATACTCACCTACATTACGCGCGGTGGGTTTAAAACTGTTTCCAGACTTGGGGGATATCTGTGGTTAAAATTTTAAACACTTATTTAATTCGGATAAATGTGCATAACGGAAGTGAACGGGACTTAGCATAACGGAACGGAACGGAGGACCATTGAATTCAGAAAGGAGGTATGAAAATGTTCGACAACTTCACCACAGACGAAAAAGTGTTGTTCTGTAAAGTTTGTGAATGCTCGTTAAAGTGGTTAAAAAAAAAGAAGAAATTTCAAATAGAGCAACACATACAAACGGTTAAACATATATGAAACAAAGCTCTTTTCGGAGTACAAAAACATCTTTGCCGAAAACAGAAGCTTCAAGTTTGAAAATTTAAGATACCAACCATGTCGTCCGTCATCAAGTGTAATCTTGGTCTGCAAGTAATGTTTATATATATATATATATATATATATATATCACAGCTGTTTTCCAGATAAGTGTTGCTCTAAGTAAGTGCATTCGAGCATGTGGACAAATGTATTTGAGAGTGGAAATATTAAAAACAGCAAGTTTTAACATGTGAGCTAAATAAACAATGAAGATCAGTAAACTTCAAGGCTTTTGCAGTAACTGGTGGTATAAGGCATCTATAAGAAGTTAAGATGTTTTCGAAAGTGCATATTTACTTGCATATTTCGCCCCTTTTGAGTGCATATTTGCACGCACATTTTGGGTATTTTAAGTGCATCACTATCCGGGCCCTAGTGATCAGAAACACTTCGAAAACTGTAGTAGAGACATTTCTAGTCGGAAGTCTTGGGAAATTATCGAATCACAATTACTTTTTTTCCTCTTCGGATATAAATAGACTGTCGTAGTGCACAAACACATCATGACGTTTTATTCCCGGAATCATCGACCAGAGGCAGGAAATATCAGAATTGATCTTTCTCGTTTGTCTTCTTTTTCACTATGGTTTCTTTTTTGTAAGTAGTTGTTTAGTTTCCGGTCTATTCATTTTTTTAAAAAATAAAAAATCTTTTGCTTTGCATTGTTAAAGTTCTAAGACATATTTCACCTGACGCATAAGATTCTTCTTTTGTTCAGGATTACTAAAATCGGATATTGGAAACACGTGCCGTTCGATGTACTAGTGATAAAATCGTCTGAAGATCTTCACAGCAAATTGTGAAGTATTATTTTTAAAAAAATCGAATTTAGTTGATAAGGCCCGTTTCGTGTCGTCAAGGAAATCTGTTTAAACCTGTCTCATTCTGAAACGGAAAGAAGGTTCGGTGACCTTAGTCAAATACCTATTGACCTGAAGAACAAGAAGAGGTTAAGAGATATTTGATCAGTGACATTCATCGTAGTTAGAATTGAATCTCAGGATGAGGCCTCGCAATGGCAACACGCATGTATCCAGAAGTTGGTTTTGGGAGGGGTCCACGGGCTTTCGGGGTGGGGGATTTCCAAGGTGTGTCTGGACATGAAATGTACATTAAATATATGTAACTACGCCTAAAATTATACTATTTTTTCATATAGCTCTTGAGTTTGGGGGATCCGGACCTGCCCCAACCTAAAAATGTCCCTGAACGGTTAAGGATAACATTGCCTGCTCTATCTCGTGTTGTGGTACAGTCTCGGAAAAAGAAAAAAGCTGGCAGAGTGCACGTGAATCACCTTTCCACGCGAAAAGCTCCCGAACCCCAACACGGTTTTAAGACATAAGTAAACGAAGAGGTAGGCTATATGAGTCACCTCATAAAAGAAAGACAAGTTAGAGTTTTGGACCTCTAATATGCTTTTTAAATCTCTCTCTCTCTCTGTGTGTGTAAAAGCTGGAGCGTATAGATCCGTATTCACGTCAATAATATAAATAATGTAAAAGGGGCACAAAAAACACTATAAATACTGTATAAATATAAATATACAAAATATAAATAAATATAATATAAAAAATATAAATACCGTAATGTAAAAGGGGCACACGTCCCGCGCCTGTCTATATAGCGATTTGACGTAATTTTTTATTGAAAGTTTGAAGAAATTATTCTTAATTATAATCAAGTAAGTAGAACATTTCATTATTGCAAAATAACTACGTATTTATAATGTAATAGCAAGCTCACCGCCGGAAGGCGAAGTTCTTCCTTTCTCATAAGAAGACACTAAAGCTGAGGGCTTCTCTTTGAGCGTCCCTCCAAATTGTATTGCATGGTCAAAATGTTAGGCACAGGGTAAACAACGCGATTGGATAGTTGTACACTCAGTCAGTGATAAAATAACCGCATTCTTTAGCAGCTCTTAAAAAGTTTAAATACAGAAATTCATCTATGTGGCAACCTCACAACAGCATGAGTGACCACTGCGTGGGTTTTAATACGATGAGTTTATTAGTGCAGTTTTAGAGTACTAATCATTGTGAAGAAAATAATATTGAGTATATATATATCAAGTCGTGATGTAGTGAAAAATATGTGAAGTAATTAGAACTATTCTTTTGTAATTACTGGCCATAAAATAAATTATAATACAGCGATGTTGCTACGTCCGTAATCATTTGCGATGAAGTTTTGCTTATTGCGACGTTAAATACTGTTTTGGAAACGTTAAAATAATTATACAACATGGTTTTCATATGTATAGAATCTAACAAAATACGTAGTAGTCAATGGAAGATTAGCTAATTGATGCACGAAACATTGTAACTGAAACAAAAGTCAATTTTATATAGCTTTTTTTTCGCAAGAGTTAAGCTTTTGAAGCCCGTCTACCGGATGTCTCTCGTGACCATGCGCAGCCGATCCAGGTGTGGTAGTGGCAACCGATCCTTGGGTCCCCACACTACCAGTCTACCACCTACCGACCACACTAACACAAGTAAAACACGTCTAACAAGTAATTACAAACCCGCTTTTGGTAAACACATTTAAAAAAAGAAAACGCGCGCTGCGTCACGGTACTCTTTTCGCCTTTCGTCCATAAAGCTGGCGACGCGAGTTCGAATCCCGAAGTAGCAGATTAATCGAGGTCGTATTCGCTGACGTCAAACTTGAGGTCAGTGACTCTCTACCTGCTTTACTGTAATTTAATCGCTTTCATGAATTCTTAAAACGCAGTAGGCTAACCAAAGGAAAAAGGCCTGCCAATTTTAAACACCAAATTAAATACGACTGGATAAATCGAGATCGCTGAACCCAAATTTGAAGTCAGTTTCTCTGTATCTGATTTCGTTTAGGCGCTAGCCTCCATTACAGGTGGAGGAATCAAAATTAGCTAACAGACAGAACATACCAGGTGAACAGGAGAAATTAACGGAACTTTCTTGTTTTCGCTCGATCTAAATTCACATTGTTCTCACCTAAAAAGACATAAAACTGTTTCTTGATTTTTGGTAAATGGTTTCCACATAAAAACAGAGGATGACTATGTCACGAGAGCGAGTCAAAAATAGTTTTTTTTTTTTGGTGATAATGTGGAATTACAACAACCGTTATTTGAAGATACACATTCATTAATCTTCTCAGCATCCTAGAATAGAGCAGATTTATACAGGACTACTTACATTTATAGTTCATGCTTAACTATATATTTGTTTGTTCCAATCTACGCGTTTCGCCGTTTTGTAATATTTGTATCGTTATGGTCTTTGCATACATTTTGTTCTGACGCAAAGACGAAAGTTCCACACAAACAAGGGCAATATATATATTAATGCACGTCGATGACAATCTGTGAGATTGTGCTTGTGAATGTAACATCAACTTTCAATGAACGTGTCGTTGTTACATGGTCTGTAAATGTATATAGGCTGGGGTGTTACGTTCGTTACGCTTTATTCTCAGTTGTTATCTTACTTTCTTATGGTTTGGCTCCATCAAGTTATTACATTTGACAACCATTAGAAGTTGGCCAACTATTGTAGAAATGTAGCCACTGGTTTAGAAGCAGCGCTGATATTTTGGTAATTTCGTAACGGACGTAACAAGGTAAACCACCTCCAAAATATTTATTGAAATATGTATACGTACGGAATATTTTGAATTTATCTGTCTGCTGAACTATTTGTTAGACACTTACTTTTAATATGCTCATACCAGATTCTTTCAAAACCTTGCGCTGGTGGTGGTCTCCAGCATAAATACGGTAAAAGTATGTATAACAACAACTTAACTCCGAGATGTGTTAAACAAACAATATGCCTGCCGCATCACGCAACTCAGGCGTGAAAACATGTTTCTGGGATATTGGATACTTGTGCGTGCGAAACACGGTATCACTTAAAAAAAAAAAAAAAAAAAAAATAGTTTCATTTTTCCGTGACAATGTCCACTTTTCGCTGAAATGCACCAGATTCATATCCAAGAAGATTATATAGAGATAAAACACTTTTAAACAACATGAAAAAAAAAGATGATGTACAATAGTCGTATGAAGAACTGGCAGTGCCCTCCATTGGCCACATTGGACACTTCCGGTTACAGTTTGAAAATGGAGAAACCTTTAATTTATGAAGTATTACTCCTGAAAGTGAACTCACATGCAGTACAAATAGGATTATTATTTACTATTCTTCATCTTTTCTGTTTCGTGGCTTTTTGATTGAGACTTGAGAAGAAAAGTTTCCTCTCTGATTTCTGTGAGCAACTTGTCGAATGTGGTGGAAATTTACTAAATCGGAATTCGTTTGGGTAAACAGGATGCTCACAAGAATAAACAAGAAGTAAGTGTTGGTTAATTAAGACTGGGTCTCCGTTGAACGTGATTGGATAACAGAATGAATTATTCCAGAGATTTTTTCTAGACCAAAGATCAAGTTTAAAAGATGAAAATTTTCTTATGGAAAGAAGTAGTGCGTCATTTTCGTGAGTACATTTTCCATCAGGCTGGAAATAAATAAGCTATATATGCATCATTCAATATGTATGTACTTATGTTTCTAAATCTGTTTGTTAATATTTCTTCCTCGTCAAGTATACAATTGTTTGTGCTAAGTCAGTATGATATTTGAAATTGGTTTGACTCCAGCGTTTGGTTTCTCTACAATTCTCAGTTGCATAGTTTACTAATATGCTATATAATTTTTAAAATCTCAACTCGTTCTATCAAGAAATGTTTTCTATACGACCATTGGAAAGGTTCGTACTTTACATGCTTTTTAAGGGAAGCTTACCAGCAGCAAATACTTGTTTTTATGTAAAAATACTGTAGGAAAGTCTTCCGTTCCAACTATTACCAGCTGGACCACTAAAGGTCAGTTCTACAATCGACCGCTAAATTTCTAGTCAGAGCTAAGCTACTCTCATTGGCCAAAATCAGACTTGGCCTCAACTTAAGCTCTGACTAGAAGTTTAGCGGTCGATTGTAAAACTGACCCTAAATGTAAATGTTGATAAAAATCCGGAAGATGCCCCCTCACAATGTAGTAAATGAAGTGCAACAATGCCATCGTTTAGAAGTTTGTGAACATGCTAAGGTTGTTGGCATCTCGAGTGAGCATGAGGTGCCGGTGACCGTGATTTTGAGAGACGAGGATCCGTCACCATTTACATAAAAGTGGGGAGAAATGTAAAAGGTAGAAAGTCCTACTACTACTACTACTACTACTGCCACTTAGGACACGCTATAAAGCGTCTTATAGAGCCAAATTTTGCATATTTGGGAGCGGCCGTAGCTTTACTGCCGCTGTCAAGATCGTTGGCTTCGCATTTGGGAGGCCCCAGGTTCGATACCAGCAGCCAACCATCTTGACTGTTTTTTCCTAGATTTGCCTCAGTCATACCAGGCAAATTCTGGGAGTATCTTCAATTTACACCCTGGTCCACTCCTTCTCACATCCTTTCTCCTACCCTAACCTAGCCGGACCAAAATCATAGATGTTTAAAGGCCATACATAAATTTAAATTCATATTCCGAGTTTTGTATTTAGACACCATGGGGAACTCCCATACATCGGGAACGTAGAAAAGCAAATTTAAATAAAATGACAGTTGTATTTTTATTCTTCTTAATGGTATATAGCTGGTGTTTTTTTTACATTCTGCCCCATATGCACATTTCGGTTGCATACACGTTTTGCTTTCGATGGTCTTTTACAATTGGCGGATGTTCTGCCGGAAATGTGGTAAATATAAGAGCGAAGACATACAAAAGAAAATATTTGAATAGCCATATTAATTGGTGGAAAATTAACCGATTACTAAAGTAAGTAACCGATTGTTCCGTTTAGACAAACTCACGAATAAAATCTGGTTGATCCAGAACAATGCGATTTCTCATCAAGACAATACAGTTGTTTTCTCAGTATCAGAAATTGACGAATTTTGAGTAGAACTGGTTCCCAAATCCACCTGATTCGCTTCATTTAGCCACATCAAATTTGCACCTGTTGCCATGGATGAAAAATGTTCTTGTTGAAGAGGGATTTTCACCAGGAGAAAAATTGAAAGAAGCAGTTCACATATACGTGTATTACTTGACAAATCAGAGTTTCTAAGATTGGAGTACTATTTGTCCAGGTGCATGTTTAAGAATTTGTACATGGAAAGAAAATAATTTTGATAGGAGAGAGAATTTTGATTTGTTCTTGCAAAAAGTTCTTGCAAACAGAAACAATTCTTGTAGTTCGGTATGGGTTCTTTAAATTTAATTTATCTGTACTTTTAAGACAATCTGGGGTATTTGATACTTAAGAAATGATATGGACCGATACCAATTATTCATGTTTATGTAAAGATTCATATTATAAATGATAAATATTGTCTTTGTTACATTGAATATTGTGGAAAGTTGTTTAACTTCCGAGAAGTAGAAATAATGTTTCATATAGCTTTCTCAAAATGAAATATCCGGGGGGAGAGTTGAGTGAGAATGTGTGTGTGTGTTCTAATTTCTTAGTAGTGATCTTATGAATCTCTCTCTCTCTTTCTTTCTTTCTTTCTTTCTTGAGTTGACAAGAAATCATCAATGGCCGACCAATTACTGTCCTCCGCTTGTTGAAAGGAAAGCAGTACACTCGAATGACTGAAGACAGGAAAAATTTCGTGCTGTAGTCTGGTCTCTCTTCTGACATCGAAAATATATTGTTGAAAGGAGAGAAGGAAAGACAAAGTAATTGTTTACTTCCAAGCTTTTATTATTATTTTTAGAATGAGTTATTTTTGGTGTTTCTTGGAAAAGTGATGTGACCTGGTTTCTGATTCGTCCATTATAAAGCAATGAACTTCAAAAGGCACTGTCTAAAATCGAAAATGCTGGCTGTTTGGTGCTCCGAAAAATGTTGGAGGAGTGTCCGGTTTTCATTTAACACAATCAGAATAGCTTCAGTTTAGTCCAGCTAAGGGAGTGTCTAACTGTAGACTGATACATTTGTATATTTTGAATTAGTTGTACCTTAATGGAGTAATTAAAAACAAAATGCCGTATTTTACTGTATGTGGTCTGGATGTACTGAAGCATTAGTCTGCTTTTGATAGATTCGTTAAAATGGCCCAATTATGTGCTTGTGCAGGAGAAATTTGACATCCACCACGATGAACAGATTTTATAAGTCTTTGTAAGAAGGCTTGAGAGTCACAAGTATAAGAAAAGGATAACATGAAATGAACAACAAGTGTTTAATTAGACATTTTCATAGAAAAACAAGACATATTTTACTCCATGCTTGTTAAAGATTCAAATTATATTGTTTGTCCTTTCTTGAAATATTTAGTTCATCTATTTATATTTTTACCCCTTAGTGAGTAACGCTTGCTGCCTTGTAGTCAGAGGGTACCGAGGTAGATTCCTGGTGGGTGAACGTGTTTCGAAGCTCATTTTAAAATATTTGTTCTTAAAACGTCATCTTCATCTTATGGAAGGCAATGGCAAATCGCGATTGGTTCACGTTGCCTAGAGACCTATCTGCGGGTAGACCACCCTTCAACATTATCATTTACTTAGTGGTTGGTGTTAAATCACTGTTTCATTATTCAGTGCTAATTACGGTTTAACGCTTCTTTTGAGCTGCTCCATTGTAAGCACTTTTATGGCCGTTCAACAGCTCTCGTGAGATATGGTTAGTTAGCTGAGGTTAAGTTTGGTTACGTTAGATTGCAGCAAGTATGGAAATTTAAAGAGTACAAGGGTCGCACAATTCTTACGGTGAAGCAGGTCAAATAAGACAGCAAGGTTTATTATCCCTGAAGTCTTTAATAGACTGGATATGCACTTAATATTCGAAATTTGTTACACATTGTTGTCCAAATAAAAATACGAATTTTCGTATTATCAACAAGGATTAACATGTCATCATAATACTTTTGGAAAGAAATCATCGTTGTTTTGTAGATCTTTTGGTTACTCATCATACCACACAGATCATTGCGCATTGTACTATATATATGAAAGAGGTGTGGTACTATAATAAGTTCATATTTCACTCAGAACAAGCGTATATATTCTCGAATTGCTAGAATTTCAATATCAGTTCTGGTGTATGTTTGTTTTTGTCACAGCAAGAGGAGGCCACGACGTTTATATTAATTTTACTGTTACTACGTCACTCCCGTCATTTGATTACTGCAGAAGAATGTCACTGTTGGGACACAGTCAATATCATATTGAACATTTTAACTCTGTCTGAATTGGGTTTAAGCAATTCCCTCACTTTTATAATTGATCATCGATTTGATTAACTTCTCTGTCGGCGCCTGTTTTCGTTTCATGAATGGCTACGATATGAATTTTCACATATACCTAGGAGAGCTGTAGTTGGCCCTAAAGGAGAACTGCCCTTTGTTACGTATTTGTGCAATGTTAGTTGTATCCTTAACTTAGTTTCTAGCATATCGTAACTACAAGTGAAATCTGAAGAATTTACCTTCATATTGTGATGTAACCTGTTATCGAAACTCATAGAACTAATCTAGGGTCGCAAGCTCTCTATATTGCTTCTTACTTTGTAAACATTAGCAGTTATTGATTTTGAGTGAAGACACCCAATAAATACTTTTTTAAAAAGTACAATTTTACTCACATATACAATACGGATCTTTCTTGGAGACAGGGCCGGATTAAGAGCCGGACCAAGAGATTACAGTCCAGTAGTGTTGCCCACGAGATGAGATTTAGAGTATCTCGCCTCGACAGTTCTGGATTAAGTTATTTCGGGGCCCTGAGCTATATACCGAGTTAGGGCCCTATTTCCTATTTCCCGGAACCGTAAGGGTAACTGATTTACCTTTGGCTGGACCCCTGAATATGGGCTGCAGCCCCTTTAGCCCACCCGTTAATCCGGCTCTGCGTCTCAAAAAAATGTAGGGTATATTTTACATTACGAGAGCTCCCGCTCGTCTTGTTTTCTATACACATTTCTCTGTCTCGTCTCGTGGGCAGCGGTAAGAGGAATCTCACGGTCAGTCATATCTCAGAAGTGTTCCATGTTTATCACGTCAATCGTAAGTGTTGAGTTTTTTTTTTAATCTTTACAGTTGGAGCGATCAGTGTTGCAAAAAAAATTGTAACTATACTATACATGGAGCTTATTGCCCAGTTTTACCCATTTCTTTAAACAGAAAATTGTATATGAGGTGAAAGACTCCACTACAGCATTAACATTGACTACACACCAGACAGAGCTCACTTTACTTTTAGGTATGGGGAGAAGAAGTGGAGCGGTTTCTGAAATTTATTCCAATTTACAGTGACAGAGGACACTCTATCGCAAATGTCATCACCGAAACTTTAGATAATTTTGGCATTTCGCTGTCAGACTGTAGAAGACAGTCTTACGACAACGCGTACAACATATCGGGAAGTGTGAGCGCGTGCAATGTCACATCGAGAACAAGGAGGAGGTAGCAGACTTCATTCCGAGTGCAGCACATTCGCTCAACCTTGTAGGCAAATCAATTGTCGAATCGTGTCCTACAGCAGTAAGCTACTTTAGCATTCTTCAATAACTGTACAGGCTTTTAAATGCATCACCTCGTCGCTTGGACGTCCTGCAGACGCACTTAATAACAACTATGGACACTTTGAAAGCATTGTATGGTTAGAATGGTTAGAAAGTACTTTGATGAAATAAGAGCACCTTTATTTTCCATAAGGGAAAGTCCTTTGGAAGCAGCGGGATGCAAAGGTTCTCCACGAAGATGACTTCTTGGGTATTGTACTTCATGGCAGTTCTGGGACATTGTTTTAGAAAGAATGGACAAAACCAGTAGATACTTACAATCATGAGGTATTGAACTTGGAGAAGCAGTAAAACGTTTGGATTCCTTAAGTTCTTTTCCACGAAATCTGAAATGAGTTGGACGAAATCGAGAGCACTGCCAAAACTTAGAGTGCAATTGGACATGTGGATACGTTCCATTTCACTACTGACAAATTCAGCAAAAAAGAAAAAAAGAAGTAAGTACACAGTAGGGTTGGCTTTCTCTACGAGTTCGGCAGTATGGACGATAAGAACATCAAAAAAGGCATGCACTGATTTTGCAACACGCTAGCTAGTGTAGCAGAAATGAAGAGAGCATCCCGTAAATCACTTAGCCATTTGTTTGACACCAAGCCGTAACATAAGAATCGATCAGTCCTTGTCACTTAGCTGGAATTTCTTTCGTTTCCAACCAGGAGTTCCTTTCCTCAACATTTTTACATCGTTCGTGACAAAAGAGAATAGAAAACTATGCTCTGCCAGTTTTTAAAATGGGCCGTGGCCGTGGAAAACAACTAACCTGGTTGTTTAGCTTCTGTACCGGTACTTTCCGTCTGGGGTGCACGTGGAAATTAATTTACCTTTTCAATTTTACTCTTATCTGAAAATTACTCTTTCCACCTTCTCCAGGAAGCACCTTGCCTCTATGCAACCCGCTACCAACACTTCACTCTACCAGATTGCGTGGGCGTAAAGCGGTTGTATTCGGGGAAGTCATGCAGAAACAGCTTATAACTTCTCAGAAGATCCGGATAAAATTCAGTGGTAATAATTAGACGCCCTGTCGGAAGTGAAACTTGCATGAACTTCGAAGTGCTTTAAACAAACAACGGTAATCTGGTGTAACAGCCTAGTTACTGTTCCATTTTTATTTTTATTTTTATTTTCTCCCCTTTTATTTTCTTAGTCTCCGTTTTGTTTTCTTTCTGTGTGTTCTCCTTAGCTCATTCTCTTTGGTTGGTTTTAGGCTCTTTGAGCGTTTTCCGCTTGGATTTTTCTTTGGATTTTTAATCGTTATCCATCCAGGTTTTCGTTAGTCACGCAGCAATGACTTGGATCTAACGCTTGTTTTTGATTGGCCCTAGTCAATGCTTCGTGACTTGTTTTTTGCTGATTGGTGTGAATCAGCCTTCTTCTCCGTTTGCTGGGAGAACTGCTCTCCCACGCCATGTTAGTTTAGTTCCAATTTTTAAAACGAAGCGACTAGATGCATGGACTTTCCATCACCTGTACTTCCTAAGCCCTGTCTACGAAAGGTAGATATAAATACTAAATTTCACATCATTTTCGATTTTCGTCTGATTTCGTCTATTCCGATGCAATATATTATTCATATTAAGAAGAATTAAACCGATACTAGTGTTAACAGGACTTTTCAACATCATCATTTCGGAATTTTCACCGTATCAAATTTATTAGTTGTTTCGAGATTATTTGTCAAAATGTTCAATATGTTCTAAATTTTAGTATGGGGCCGCTATTGACCGAATTCTTGCATTATAAATATCGGTTCGTTGGGTTTCAATAATCATATGCCCATTTCTCGTCTCCAGTTTTTCCATATCTATTCGAAATTCCCGGTTAGCCATGTTTGACAGCTACCGCATATTTTCCATACTTGATCAAATTAGCAACATGTCTGCTCGACTATTTTTGCGTACCGCTTTGATGCTAATAGTAAATTTTATATTATTCGACATGGTTCGATAAATTTTGGTTTCAACTCCAGCCACTATTCTCCAATGAAAAAATCATATTTTATAACAATATTTGTATTTTCAAAATTTATTCAGAACGTCTTTTGTATAACGTAGTAATCGTCTGTAATGACGTCACAAAATTATTAAGGTTAAAGTGATTCTTTCGTTACCATGCATTTTGGACTAGAACTTCTTTTGTGTAAGTAATACTGTACTAAAACTTTTCTAAATTGTACAACAATATTTCGGAAATAATTTGTGAAAATATCAACGAAATTTGTTAATTATTACAGAAATTATGGACATTAATGTGTGACTACATAACTTTCAGTTCTGCTTAATTCATGTATACCAGCGATTCAAATTTGTTTGTTTTACAATTCAACAGTAATTCTGTTCAGATTCTGATAAAATTATCATAGCCGAAAGCGTGAAATATGTAAATTCGAAGCAATAAATTGAAATCTGAAATTTTTATATTTCTTCGAAAACAATCTTGAGTTTATATTCAGTGAATGTAGTGTAGAAACCTCTCAGTTAACCAGGTACGATCTAAGACATTAGTTCATAATCCCCGTACAGTGTTTGGTAATGTTTATAATGTGCAGTGAGTTATTTAATGTTTGTTTTGATATCTATTGGAAATTAGCTATGAATCGTTACGTGAAGTTGACAGCAATTGATACTATATTATTTCTGTGTTTCGGTAAACCTATCGTTTTAAGTGATGTTATTTTAATTAGATTAGATCGGTTCATAAATCCGTGGACCAGTGGTAGGATTCTTTCGCCAGCTGAGAAGTGATGACTTGGGAAAGGAACTATATATTGAATTTCTGGTTATTTCTGCATTGACATATGAAGTGACTCCAGCATGTGATTTGTGTGAATAAATATTATTTGCGTTTTGCGTTATGACACTACGTTTGGACTGAGTTGCGACCGTCATTCGTTGTGTTCGTTCGTCTTTATTTCAGGAATTGCGATTCCAGACTACAGGTGTGGGCCCTACTAAGGTAAAGGTAAGACATGGTCTTTTGCCACCCTGTAGACTTCGAAGTGAGTAAAGACACCGTATGAGTCACATATGAGTCGTTATGCGTATCATCGTTTGAGATTATTTCCCAAGTAAAGATTTGCGTTTTTCTTAATCTGTCGCTAATCTGAACCAGCTGGTACTTCGGAGTATGAACTGACGATCTAATTAAAAGATTGGAGGTGTCGCCTTACCGGTATTTCCTCCCTCGATCTAAATTATTTTTTTTTAC
Organism: Lepisma saccharinum; assembly: GCA_022664845.1. Lineage (NCBI taxonomy): Eukaryota > Metazoa > Arthropoda > Insecta > Zygentoma > Lepismatidae > Lepisma > Lepisma saccharinum. The sequence goes on along the minus strand of JAGDQP010004026.1, from coordinate 15,371 downwards.
AGTGATCACAAGGATCTGGAATCCTCTTTCCCAGATATTCTTAAATCTGGAAGGCATTTCTGCGCCGCTCGTCTGGGGTGTAGAAAATGTTTGGAGCTAGAGGTTAAGTTAGATGCGTTGCGTGGGTACTCTAGGCTCCTGGCGACCCTATTTGTCTGTGTGATCCACTTTTGGGATCATTAAGTTTGGGGTACGTTACACTGGCTCAAACATTTAAATGGATTACAGGGATTTAACCTGTCAATAGATAAATTGAATAAACAGAAAATTATAATACAAGATTAGGCTTCCTCTTCTTGCTTCGATTTACGTTGAGTGAGTTGAAGATGGCTTGAGAATTCGATATACGCTCTACTTTGCTAGTATCAAGTGACATAACTTGGTGGCTACGCGACCTACTGATATGAGCGAAAATCCAATATCAGTCCTGGAAATCTGAATAGTGACCAATTTTCCCCAGGACTTTCAGTTAGGAGCGCATGAGGTACGTATTGCTATTAAGTAATTAAATAAATAATAATAAAAATCTTTTAACAGAAGCAACCTGCACCCGGAGGCCCCAAGGTCTCTTCTAGGGCATACTACAAGCTCAAGACCGCAAAATGTGTCCCGAAGCAAATGTAGTCCTTCATTAGCTTAGCAATTAGCATTCCGTATTCTCATGATCTCATAAACTGTCTGTCGTCAACGTTAAACAGAACGCAATCCAGCATCGAAAACTTGTTTAGTAATTATTCAGTCTGTCATAGCAAGAGTTGACGAAAATTGTTGATGGCAAGAAATTAATTGCAACATAAGACATTGACGTGGCCCAAAAGTACAAAAATAGAGGTTCAATCAGAAATTGTAACTTACAGCCAGCAGCAGCATTGGCCTCCATCATTCTCCGGACGTACTTTGTAGCCTACTAGCGAAAGACTCGTCAGAGTTTGAGTGAAGCTTCGGAATACTCTTCAAAATTTACAAGTCTCGATCGCTGACGAAAAGTCCAGGACTCATCCCGAATTCTAAATTTAAAAACTTTCCCTACCACTGCAGTACGAGGACTGCCTTTCGACAACGATTTCGACCTATACTATATACTTATCTGGTCCATCTAGCGCACTGTGTGTCTCACAATCAATCAATAAAGTAAATTTACACAGGCCCCCAGGATGAACTTCTGGCCGGCTTAGGCCACTTTCGTTCTGAGAATAATTTAATTCGTGAGATAACAATAGTTGTGCGGTTTGAACCGGCTAGGTATAAAGTTTTTTGCTAATCCTATCTAATTATTGTTGGTAATTGTCGTTTGTCAGTGGCGTACATAGTCAAGTTAGTTAAGAGAGCGAATTGGTATTGGGGATAAGGTTCGGAGAGAAGGTTGATCAGGGAAAATGATTATTGCTCTGTATTCCAACCGCCCCTGGAGCACCACTAGAGAGGCACTCAAGTCCATTTCATTCCATATTTTAGATATTTTTTGCACTGTATTTGTAATTTGTGGATTCATTTTCTTGAGATTGTAAAAATTCTTGATATGTGACTGGATGGTATCTTGGTATTCCAAACTGATATATGTCAATATTTTGAGTTAGTAGTTTATTCTGTAAAGCTTTGATGAAATATTTCTTTTTTTTTTTTTTATTTAAAAAATTCGTTAAAGGGAGTCAAACCTGATGTCTTATACAAAGTTGCAATGTTGTCTTGCCAGAGTTTAAAAGAAAATCGAAGGTTGTATCTTCCAACTTTTAGTAGAGTAGCTATATTTGTTGCATAGTTGAAAAGTTGATGTCCGTACGTAATAATAGCTCTTATTATTGATTTGTAAAGATGCATTTTTATGCCAGCAGAGAGGTTGTCGTTATAGTATATTGCTCTTAAGGTGAAATGCACCTGCATTCCTTTTTTACGTGTGTTTAGAATGCGTTTTCTAAATGTCATCCTCTGGTCGAAAAGAACTCCCAAGTATTTCACAAATGTAGAAGGTTTGATATTTGTATTATTCATTGTCAAATATTTATGTTTGTCACAGATGGTTTTATGTCCTGAATGGTAGAAAAGTATAAGTTGTTTTTTTTATTATTCATTTAATGTTAAAAGCGAGGTATTACACCATTGAACAAATTTTTCAGTAATAGTTTCCAGTTTCTGAATTACGTTTTTGGTGGATTTGGCAATGGACCAACATGCCGTATCATCCGCAAATAGACTTAGTTTTGTTCAATTTTCTGTTGGAATCTGTGTGTCGTTGACATACAATGAATTAGGTAAAGGATGGGACTCAAAGCAGCGCCCTGAGGTACACCTCTTTAATATGTATATCCTGCCTGACACCGTTGTTTATTTTAATTTGAGTGGTTCTGTCGTTTAGAAAATTTGTTGTCCATCTAATATAGATGGTAGGAATTTGAAGTTTATGAAGATTGAAAATCAGACCATCGTGCCAGACGGTATTGAAGGCACTTGTCAAGTTCATGAATATAGCCCCAGCACGATATTTTCTATTTAGTTCACATTGAACATCTCGGAGTAACTGGTCTATCTATGGTGGAAATTTTGTTTCTAATTCCTGCCTGAAATGAAGAGAGTTGGTCCGTTTCTTCCAAATAGTTTGATTGTCTGTGTGCCAAAATAGTTTCGCATATTTTTGATATTGTATTTGTGAGTGTTAGGAGACGGTAGTTATCCGAATTCGAACTGCTTTTGTTAGGTTTAGGAATTGTGGTGAATGCTTTCTTCCAGTGGTTGGGAACAAAACCAGTTTTGATTGATGTGTTATAGAGTTTTGCCAGAATGCTGAGAAAAGACTTGGGAGATTTTAATAACAATATGTATGGTATATCATCCGGTCCGGGGAAAGTGTTTTTCTTTTTGTTGAGAATATGAAGGATTTCTTCTTCTGTAATTTCTCGTAATAAATTGTCAGTGTTTCCTGGATCTTCTCTATCTAACGTAGTGAGGTCCTCATTTTTTTCTACTTTTACTGCTATAGTCTGACAATTTAGGAGACATGAAACAATGAATACAAATTTATTTTATCTTACAGGTTAAATCACACGCCATGAATTATTTTTATAGTATTTTAGGTCATTTTTAAAGTAATTTTTTGTCAATTTTTAGGTCATAAATACATCTTTTTAAGGGCATTTTTCAGCAATTGATAGGTCATCAAATTCCTAGCCCTAGTTATCAGTATACTTGTCAGAAAAAAAAATCGAGCGAAACATCCTTGGACGTGATTTCTATGTTATCTAGTTTATGAGGATAGGATTTGCGTTGAGATTTCCTATTTCGTCTTTTATTAATCATCTTCCACAATGATGGGGGGGGGGGGGGGTCAGTCTATAAGCCTCAGAAATATTTGAAACAGATTCTTGAAATTTATTTTCTCTGTATTTGCCAATTTCATTTGATTTCTTTATGTAATCTATTAATATGGGTTTCAAGAAGAATATTAGTTTGTTTGTGATATCTTCTTGTAAGAGCTCTTTTTAGTCTTATCAAAATAATAATATTAGTCGGAAGTTATTCAATTTGTGATATGAATTTGCTAATGGGTACTGATCCATTGGCAGCCTGTTTTAATTGGTTTACTATAATTTGATTGGAGTTTTCAATATCAGTGGGTGTTTCAAAGGAGAGTTGATGTTGGTAAATGTAATTCTCAATTATTGTCTTGTATTTCTCCCAGTCTGCTTTTTTGAAATTTTTATAGGAAGCTGTGAGATCTTTTCTGTCTATTTGAATATTGAAGTTTAAATATATTTCGCTATGAACGGATAGTAGGCTTTTGTTAACATTAAATTTTGCTAGTTTATTCATCATAGATGCTGATAAAATTATCTTATCTGGAGCTGTTTCAATTCCATTTACAATACGAGTTGGTCCAACATGAAGGTTAATTAAGTGTGAGTTAAGAAGGTAATTGAAAAGGACCTTACCATGTTCATTGGTGACTCTATCCGCTAAGATTCTGTGCTGGCTATTTATATCTGCAACAATCATGAAGTGTCTTAATTTTTCGAGAAATTTAAATAGTGGGAAACTAAGGGTTATGTCTCTCCTTGGATCAGAGTACAGGGTAGCAATGAATATAGTTTCTGTATTAGTTGATATAGAGACGAGTAACGGAGAAGAATTGATGTCCTGTATGCTTTCAGGCAATTTGACGTCTTCAGAATTGATAGTATCCACAAGAATGCATGTTCCCCCTGAAGCATCTTTTCTATCTTGACGATATACTTTGTATCCAGGAACATGCAAATAGATCGAAGTTTTTAATTTAGATTCATTTATTATAATGACATGAACCCCCTCATCTCTAGCAAGTCGAAGATTTTCCTGTAATTTTTTACGTAATCCATTTATATTAATATATAGTAATTTAAGAGATTTAATGGGACTTGTGGTGGCTGGATTCTGTTTTTTAGGATTCATCGTCACTTTCAACTATGATTTCATCCTTCTTAGGTTGTAATTTATTGTTGTTAGCTTTTTTGCACAAAGGACCTAGTCGATAATATAAAGGGAATTCAAAAAAGTAACAGTGATAAACTGATAATAACAGGGTAAAAAGAACGATAAGAGTTGGAAAATTAACAGCCATTCATCCCATTCGTTGCTCCGCCGGCCCTGCATCCGGGAACTTCTTACATTCTCCCGCCATTTTGTGCTGGCTGGAAAGGGAGGATTCACAAATATATATTCAAACAATGAAATAAACCGTAGGCCTTGAAATCTGTTAGGGCCAATACACTCACTTGCCGTCAAATTTGAAGCTCTAGCTAGCTGTTCTGCAGGTTTTTAGCTTCCAAAAAATATCATATAGAAAGACAGAATGTATGTTGGTACAACCCAAATACAATTTTCAATAAAATAATAATCACACAACATGCTAGATAAAGAGAAAGAGATGGATAGATAAGGGAAAGCAGATCTGCTGGCTAAAGAAATGGGAAAAGAAAGTAATTAATGATATTTCATACAAATATAAATTACAAATTATCCAAATATTCACATCTCCAATGCGCAATGTCTTCATTTTTTCTCAATTTTTTTTTTCTTCATAATCGACATCAAATAAATCAGGGTGCTATAAATTTTCAGCTATGGCTTAAATAATTAAGTAGATTCAAATTAGATATTTACAAATTTGATATGCAAATAAAACAGAGGGCAAACTCGTTGGTGACATAGTGGTACTAAACCCAACGTCGGTATGCTTCTATGGGAACACCGCACTGTGGGCAGCAAATTAAAACTGGTCAAATAAACACCTATTTTAGAAACGAGAGATCAAGTGGTCGCGATCTAGTAATATGGTTGATTGTTCAAAGGGTATTCAGAAAGTAAGTAGCACTTCCGCTAATATCTGTGGATTCGTTTAATGCCAGTTTAAGTTAAAACAGGAATGAGCTTTGCACCATGGTGTAAGTACCCGGGAGCAGAAATGATTATGTTGGTTATGTTTACTCCAGTTGAAGTAGTTTGTTTTCTCTGCAGTTAATATACTCTAAAGCAGAAGTCGCAAACCCTTGCAGTCCTCGGACTATGTGGAAACAACTTCGACACGTCCTGATTGGAGATGTCAATCTGCTCGGCTCGAGCGGCGAGTCTAATGCTCGAGTCGAGTCGTCGCTCGAGCTCGACTCACTAACCGAGTCGCAGCGTGAGTCTCTCTGAGCAGCGACTCGTCTCGACTCGAGGACATAGTGAGTGCCGACTCGGCTCGACTCGAGCATATAGTGAGCTCCGACTCGAGCATATAGTGAGCTCCGACTCGAGCATATAGTGAGCTCCGACTCGACTC
>JAGDQP010004025.1:36754-79480 GCA_022664845.1 Lepisma saccharinum | reverse complement strand
GGAACAAATAGTATAAGTGGTGAATAGCGTTTCTGTATGCCTTAACACGTCATTTAGTTTGTTTTATTCATTTAAAATTGATTTTTACTTTTAATACTTCTTTAAGATATTGATATATTTTAGTAGCTTCAACACTAATTTATAGCAGCTCTTTTTTCATTATTAAATCATAAGATAGCTTCTAATAATGCTCTTTAGAACTCTTGTACTTAAAAAGAATTACCTATTTTTCTGTTTAAAAATGTGGGTTTTTACATTCGACAATGAAATATGGCGGCCATACTGAAAATAAACCGTATTGGCCTTCGTACATTATTTTCTTGCTTTAAATAGAACAATTAACTCTTGAAAATAATAGAGAGCAGTAAAACATAATCATGTATGGTTACAAAAGAGATAAATTTAAAACACCAGTTTCTTATGGAAGTGTGACGGCGATGTTGAAAGATCGTCATAGCGGTCCTACGCACGCTGGGAGAGAGGTAAACATTTCAAAGTCGCTTTTTCAGCAAATTTTACATAAGAAACCATTAACAGAAATTATATTGAAATTACTTCTAAGTTCAACCACAATTTCCAGCAAATAGTCAACCTAGGCTATTTCTAGACACAGAAAAATATGTTGGAGGCTCTCAGGTATTAGAAAATTATACCATAGTTCTAGATTTTTTTAGAAAAATATTTGGATACAAGTACAATGAAAAGTAAAACATAGGGAGATAGAGAAATGGCTTTGGACCAATCGTAACATGAATAACAACGCAAAAATGAAAACGCTTAATACAGAAGTGATTCATTTACATATAATAATTCAATCTAGCGCATCGCAAAGAGAAAAGCTACTATATACAATTATAATATTTTTACAGAGATCTAAATTAGATTCCTAATTTAAATTCGCTATAGTTCTTTTGGATTGGAAAGCCAAATTCAAAAGTTAACTACATGCCGTTTACATACTGATTTTCAGTAGGGTACTTATGGAGGACAGCCTTGTCATATTCGTCGAGTTCTAATATATCCGCACTTTTGCTCTAAATCCGAAGTTACAATTCTAAACAAACATAATATGAGACTATTTTAATTCCTCTAAACAATTATCACTAAAGGAGTATATACACTTTTGAAAATAGGTGTGAAATTGACACAAAATCGTACCAGTCGTCGGTGCTTTCTATTTGTTAACTAAATAAATAAATAAAATGATTTTTGGGCGGTAACAGCACTATGGCTTACGCCCGTCCCGAGTTCTATTTGTTAACATCGGAAACAATAAACGGAATTTTTTATAATATCCAGCAAACTGGGCTGATATGACCCTAAGATATCAATCATCAGCCACTCCCCACTGATTGCAAAAGCCTATTTAATCTTGTGAAGGGAATTAATTTTAAAATAATCTGAATCTTTTGATTCAGAGAAAGAATAAAATATATCTAAATTTAGTGTCCAACTGGAACGATTTCATTCGTGAAAAACTGGGGCATTAATATTTCACTATGCAATTTCGAACCCAAATATTAAAATGAACCTCCCACACGTTCTATCGTGTAGCGCACTCACCTTTAAGGCGGGCGTCCACGGTTGATTTACCGGTAGTGGCCCAGATTATTGGTGTTGATTCAGGTTGGTGAAGACAACTGAGAGCTACTTAATAAAGATGTAGCAGACTATAGACACGATCTGTTAAACAGACGGCTATGCAGGCTTTGCATTAATCTAGTACAGCCGTCTTACAGAGCTGTCGTCTAGACCCATGTTTCATAATTTAACTTCATTTCGAGGCAACTTTGACTTCAAGGTAAGAGATAAATATCTCATCAATTAAGCCCCAACATCACCACTGTTTTCTATTAGACAATCGAATAAAACACGTCAAATTCAAAATAACCCTTTTTGGGACATATAAACTTTCCCATTCTTCATGTTCCTCCCCACAGATACACGCAATTTACAAGAGAAAAGCTACAGAAAATGGAAATATTAAAAACGTGGGTACAAATTTCGCAGAGAGAAGCTGGACACGCAAGGAATGAAAAAGAAAGCGCTAAAGAGAATGCTAGAGGGATAAAAAATACTTGCAACGAAAAAGAAGATAAAACTAAACAATTGTTTACGCAGATAGAGCCTATTAGGGGATACAACTGATGTTATCATTGAAGGAAAAGAAAAGTACGATGAGAGTGCGTGCAGTTTTCTTATACATCTTCTCAGTAGGACAAAAGGTAAAGGCAGGATGGAAATGCTTAGCTTAGATAGAAGGATCTCTCGCAATCCGAAGAATGCTAACATTTTCTATTTTTCAATATATGAACAATTCAAATGAAAATCTCCAGTCCATAACTACATTTTCGATACTAGAATTTTAGTAAACCATAATTTTATTTATAAATGCCTAGATCTCAGTGATAGTACAAGGTAGCTCAGTAGTTAGTATTAACTGACTTATAATTAACAAGTTATAGCTAAGATGTTATTGAGGATGTTAGTATAAGAGACCGATCTACAGTAATTCGAACGGACGGAGCTATACTGTGACACAAAACACCCAATAACCCTTTTATTAAATATTGCATATCCTTTAAGTGTATTATATTAGGCTCAGATAAAGGCAAATTATTATTTTCTTTTTTTTTAATTGCAACATTTTGAATCGCTGCATGTATGTTTCTATCTTTATTAGCAAAAAGATATTTCTGGTAGATCGAAATTTTATTGTTGTAAAAATCTACTGTATTCCACCTGGTAATGTTTTTACGTTAATATTACTAGATTTTTTCCACTGAGAATGTTAAGGTTACATGAGCAATGTGCGGAAGAAATAAAATTGTACATATTACCTAGATACAGAAATGTAAGTACAAAAGTTATGTAAATAAATTATTTTCCGATACAACTGCAATAGAGAAAATCCGAGAAATGTGGCAAAGCTGCTACTTTATAGAAAGAAAAAGCATTACCTCGAGAGAGGAAGAAACAGTTCCTAAGCTCGCATACTGCAAACAAATAGGTCTAAGCCGTAATGCTTAAAAACCTGAAAACAAATTCTAATTCAAAATCGCAAACACATAGTTAAACAGTCTTTAAATTAAGACTAACATCACCTGCATGTCGACATATTAGAATTTCACAATTCTTAAGTAATTTTGAAGAAGTAGTTGGTGTTAATTTTTTCTCGCTAGTTAAAAACTAAATCAAGTTTCAAGCAGACTTTAGAATCAGTGATATGACTATTTAATTTTCATTTCATCTTCTTACAACATTTGCAAGTACTTTAGTAGTATTATCACGGATTTTGAAATTCAAAACTGATTTATATTAATATAAGTGTATACTAAACCCTAGGTAAATTATTTAACAAAAGCAGATATACCTCATCGGACGAGAATGAAATTTCCTGTTCTTCTTTCAGCTTATTAAGTTGATGGCACATACCAATACTCTCTACACATATTCTGCCATTGGTGGCCATGGTTGGACTGTCTCCAAACGAAAATCTTTAATATATTTAGAAAGGACTGTCCTTTAACGCCCTACAACACAAGCTTCTTACTACTCAAGAAGTCAGAAGCGAAAACAGGAAATGCTGTAAAAAGATAAACCAATTAAAAAAATATTTTATTCTGGATTGAAAGGACTTTCAGTAATAATGAAAAGAAATATAGATTTTTAATGCAATACAAATTCTGACTATGAACTTGGTGTTAAATCTTAAATTATAAAGTACAAATCCGGATATCTTTCAAGGTGAACTTTACACATTTCGTTAGTACCAATAACTTTTTTATAAATCACAGGAAAACACACAAACAAACAAAAAGAAAGAAACACACCAACATAAAATGTTCGCGCAATTAGAAACTGATAGAACAATATTGCTCAATAATTCAATCGAGAAAGGAGCAAGTAAAATACAAATTTTGCAATATCTATTCATGAAGAATTTCACCGATTTACTTATTTTGCACTCGCCTACATCTTCTATTAATCATACCAATTTTACGTTCAATAAACAATCTTACATTGGTTGCAGTTAAACGTGTTCTCAGAAACATGGTAAGAAAATTCTAGTCTCTGAAGATAAATAAAACAATGCCTTTAAGGTCATTGCTCAAAATGTGGAATTATGTAACAATTATATACCAATTGTATAATATTACATAACAACTGAATTTGAAAAACCTGAATTATCAAACTTAAATGAAATGAAGAAATTTGCATAATTATTATCAAGTAAATATTGCTATCTGTAAGGCATCTAATCAAGTAAATATTGCAATTTGTAAGGTCTGTAATTGATTAGTATGAATCAGTTCAGATTGAAATTAATTCTCATTTGAGAGCGTGAACTGTCTGATACATGTTGTATGATATTAGCAGTCATGTGCAGTATCGCTGAAAAAATGTTTCGTAGCAAATATTCGATAATTACGGGAAAAGTAACGATATTGAGTACTCGATACTTTTAAGAGGTATCGAGTAACGAAATCAGTGATAATTTCTGTGGGACGCTTCCTGAGCAACTCAGTCCAACATGAGTCCTGTCGTTGCGAGAATGATCTAAGGAAAACGTAGAAATCTAGATGTCAGTTTTGAGTTTGATATGCACTGGCAACATCCTTAGAAATAGCATCATAGGTCACTTGAGCCATCACGTGGTAATCACTCCGCAGCATGATGGAAGGACAGAGTAATATTTAAAAAATATTCTTCCATCGTCAGAATTAAAATAATTATTTTCTGTTAAAAATTATGAAAATGACAACATTGAGGAGTGAAGATCCTTTAAAGGAAATTATTTATTGTGGCTATTTAAACAAAAAACAAATCATAGCCACATAATCTGAGGAAACAAATATGGTGCTTTCACACAGGCAGCACGGGTTATCCCTGAACCTTTGATAAGCTTTTTCAAGGCAGGAATCAGTACGGGCTAGATTTACCCCGTTCGCACAAGAAGAGTAGTTTTATTGTTTTATCGCTAAAGGAACTTAAATACTTAGCATTTCACAACAAATGTATCGACCCTGCCTAGAGTCAATTCATTTAACACCGATTTTCTTGATATGATTGTCTGGATTTAATTTAAACAATACTGTTTACCGAAAAATAATATTTTGAGGAATATGGATTAGCAATATAACTAGAAATAATTTAGAGAAGTTCAGAAGTAAATAAAACACATTCAGCTCTCGATTATATGTTCTAAAAATCAACGATGTACTACTATTTATACATTGGGGAGAAATCGATATAGCCATAATTCAAGAAATGCGCTCAAGTTGATATCAGTGTTTTTTTAAATTAATTTGTCAAGATGGGGATGAAGTATATTAATGCGGTTTGAAATGGAGTTGTGTATAGCAGATTTTGGAAAGGGTTCTTTCTCGCGTTTTGATGGAAGGAATAGTTTCTTATGGAAAACTTCAACAACCAAAAAACACCGCAGATGCCAGTAATACAGAAAGCGTTACGAAATCATGTGTCATTATTATTTGTATTACGAACGTCACTTGATTGAATAAACAGAAAAAAACTTGGCCGTGTGCGGAGAACTATTAATGACGTCACTTCGTGTTACCAATAGCACGTGTTCGGCTAGAAAACTCACGTCATAATGTCGAGGGGAAAATGCAGGTTAGTTATAGTGAGGTTAGATTCTATTTTCATTATATGCTATACACAAGGCCTTTAACATTCGATGAGCTGTCCACAACCCGGAAGTTGCAAAATTATACTACGTACTTTTGACTCTTATATTCTTATTTCACACTTCCATTACTCGAAACGCTTTTTTTTTTGTTTCAACACTAGCGCACACTTTAAAAATACTGAACTTATCGTCTAAATCTTACATTTTTGTTGGCAGTAAAGTAAAACTAAACCCTTTATGAAATAATCATAATATTCTTTCATAACATTTTTATGTTTGGTCGCTGTCTCTAGTTGTTTATAAAAATGTATGTGATAATATTTGCAAAGGATTGAGAAGTATAAGGAGTGTAAAGGGCTCAATAGCTGGCGGTTATACAATAACTTTGACCTTCGTTAAATACGCACACGAGTTAATCAACACAGAAACCTGGTAGCATGAGGAGGAACATTAATTATGTCACTTGTGTTACGAACGTCACTTATTTTGCCAGAAAGAAATCAGAGGCACATCGTCGTGCAAGCGAAGAAGTGTTAGTTGAAGTCAGGTTCTATTTTTTCAATATACGCTATGTACATGATGTTTAACACTCACTGTATGTGCTTGGTCCAACGCGGAAGCTGCAAAATAGACCTCTTTAGGCCCTGGAACTATGAATTTACATTTCAGAGTCGAAACGTTGTTAAATATTTTATTTCAACTCTTCAAGATATATTGGAGATCTCTCCAGCAAATTTTAGCTCCCTTGACCGTGATAAAGTAAAGCTAATCTTAATTATATTATAGGATAATTAGAAACTTTAGGCTGCATCCGTTGATCAAAAAATAGTTGATTCCCTAATAACTTACTGCTTTCTAGGTTCTAGTACTACCAATAAGATGTATTAAAACAAAAATACTATAGATATAAAATATTTGATAGCATTAAACCCTTGTTTAGACATTTTAATAACGTTATGCGCATTGTGGGCCAGCTATCTATAACTTCAATCCGTTAACCCTTGTTTCTGAATCTATCGCTTAAAGACATGTATATTTACCGATATGACTGAAAGAAGATTTGTGTCAGCATAGCAATCGTTTCAAAATTGGATTTATTATTCCAAGACGAAAGGGATATGGACCAGATTTCATAACGGTTTACTCAGTATAAAATGAAAAACATGCTATTTAATATTAATACGTTGATTCCATTAACTAAAGTACTGGCTCTACCTTAAATGCGTATGACAAGATTTTACTGTTTTGTAAGGTTATATTAGTTCTACTACTACTACTTACACTTTCGCTAATGAACCACAAATTATTCTTTCCTAAAAATATAAAGTGGCAAGTAATTATAAGAATAAGCCTTCCGATGTATTATTAATAACATACATTTAAGAAATTTGCCATACTTGTTGTAATCAATTTAAACCCCTGCTTTTACCAAAAAACCTTTTACCTCTTATTATAACGTTTTGCCTTTTTTACATTTTCATAGTAAAAAGACACAATCGAAGCGCGTGCTTCGCCTGCTTCACCTTGGTCTAGCATGCATATTGAAGCGAGCCAGCCACGGCACGCATTGACGCGAGTCGGACCAATTCTGTTCACACAGAGTATCTCGAATCCTTGCGTGTCGGTCCACATCTTTGTATGAAAACGTTATTTGAATCCAGTATTTTTAGAGAGCAATATATGCACATTATTTTAGTCATATTTAGTATTTGATACTCTTCGCCCTTAACCCCTTGCTGCTATAATCTAGTAGCAACCCTAGATTCATTAACCACGTTTTCGACTGGTTGGGAAAAGTATTGATCACTTAGTAGGCCTAGATGTTGAAGTGATATAGAATATATTTATCACACTCCGTTGTTCCGTCGAGGGCAATAGTGGAAATACTCACTTAAAATTATATGCTTTAATTTATTTCAGTCCTTACTAAATTAACCTACATAATTATATTTTGGGGCAACACTCATAAAAGTAATAACATTTCAAACTTCAAAATCGAGTTATAAGAACAATTACCAATGTAAACAACTATTCAAAGCACTCAATATACTCCCGTGAACTTGTCTATACAATCTTCACCTTCTATTCTACATAAAGAAAATCTTAGCTAAATTTTTACTCGCCACTGCCACGAACACATTTACAATATCAGAAACAAACACAACTTCTCTGGTATACTAGAAAACACATCGCTTTACGAAAAAGGTCCTAAATATACTGGCGTTTTATTAAATAACAAACTTCCAGCGAAACTGAAGCAATTACACTTAATTTCTAAATGCAAGACGCAACTTCACGAGTATTTAAAGATCAGAGTTTCTATTCTACTGAAGAATATCCAACTAATTATTAAATTTGATAGTAAAAATTTGTTCAACATGTTTGTATTTGTAAATAGAAAAATTTAATAGAATTACACTTTTAGTATTAACAAATATTGCATAATAGTAGATACAAGGTATCTTTGTTCTGTGAATTGTATTAATTACTATTTCATACAACCAGTGCTCTGTTATTGTAGTTGTATATCGTTATATTAGTCAAATAGCCTGTTGTATTACTATCGTTTGTACGTAGTGGGTATATTTGTACTGGAAAATTTATTAATTATTATATTTTTAATTTATATGTATTGTTATGAATCATTGTATAAATCAAATGTTGCATAAAGGTGCTGGGTATATTTGTACTGTCAATTATGCTAATTCGTACGCCTCTACTGTTTGTAAGTTATTTACATTATTATCTTATTATCATGACGTGTCTACTTCATACGTACTAAATATATGCAGAAAGACGAAAAATAAATCAAATCAAGTTAAATCAAACACATTAAGGAACTTAAACGGCAAATAATAGTTTGTAAATAAGGAAATTTCTCAGATGTCATGATTCGGGACCAGACCAGCTAGTTTTTGGTGTACTTAATGGAAATACACGTTAAGATTACTAGCGGAGAATGATTTGACCCTGGACAAGGCTGTTGAGATTCCAATTGGTATAGGAAAAGCTGAAAAAAAATGCTATTTCAGTACCTGCATATGGTATACATTCAAATCCAATCTATCAGATACAGTCACAGAATAGTCAAAGATCAGGTTCTAATAACGTTGGTGTAAGGGACTTTACAGCTGAATGGATTACGGTATGTTGGAGATGTTTAGCTAGGCTTAAGTTTGGTAGCTGCCCTGCTAAATACTGCTTACAACACAATTTTCAGAGAGAGAGAGAGAGAGATTGATTACTTGGCTGTTGCCAAATACCTACGAAGTAGTGTCCGTGACTATGGTTGCAGCAACAGTAATTTATGCAATTAAAGTTAAGATACAGGAGCAGAGAACAGATGACATGTGTAATTGGTTGATTGCGTCCATTGAATATTTTTAATAAAGTTTATGAATCGCAATTTACGAAGACAAGCACGAAACGTCGTGAAAGGTTTTCTACAAGGGCTTTAACAATAGCTCATGTTGATGGCAGAATTCTTGTAGGAGGTTTCAGACGTAACTACACAGAATATGAGGATTTCTGTTGGTATCTTAGAAACTTCACAAGAAGTAAATAATGCAGATAATGGTAAACTTTGCTAAATTTACAACCTTGATACTAGATGGGTTAAAGATCAATTTGAAGTTTTCCGTACAATATACTGTCTCTCGTGACATAACTATCAATTTAAATAAATTTGTGTAGGAAGACATAAAAAAAGCAGTAGGCAGAACGAATTGTAGTTATTGGAGAAAATAATGAAAATGATTTTAAGTCTATTTACAAGAAATTCGCAGAGGCTGAAGAGATAAAACAATGTCAGGTTACAGGATTTCTTAAATTGATTCGGGATGTTCATTATCCAATTGCCAAATTCAAACTTTTTGGTACATAAGTTTTATTTCCTAATGACTTAATTGTTTAGCGTAAGACACAAATATTTCCATGAAAATAAAGAAAAAAAATAGATTATTCTTTCTCATGACAAATAGTTGGCCTTCTATTTATTATAATTAGCAATGCTAAATTTCGAAGAAAAAATGCCGGAAAAAGTTTATTATTATTAATTCTGGTGCTACTTAAAACAACGATTTTTAACGTATACGGGGACCTTTACGATATTTGATGATCAATAAATTACCTAAAATGTTAATTCTTGTTAGAAACGTACCTTAAAAAAAACTTGGGACTGCTTCTGGCAGTTTTGAAGCATTATTTAAGTTTTCAGGGACCGAGCAAAAAATTCCTAAGAGCCATCAGTAGATGAAATTTCTCTAATGTACAAGAGCGCTAATGAGATATTTTGTATTTCTAATGTAAATTAAAAGTTTTTGTGCATTTTTTAACGTAAGAACCTTTAATTTTACTCAAGCTAACAAATGCATAAGATCAGGGGTGGAATGGAGGGTATACGCGGGTACACGCCGTGTACCCACCTAATAGTATAAATCACAGCGTGTACCCACCTCAGTGCATAAATATAAAGGAACGTGTTCCCAAATCCGGATTTTTATTGAGCAGCGTGTACCCCCCCCAAAATCTTACCATTCCAGCCCTGCATAAGATGTGCTATGGAATGAATATTAGTAATGATAAAGCAAATAAATAAACAGAAGAAAAAAAACAATTTCGTCAATCAAACCAGGTTCTTTATTTGAGTCGTGGAAAAATGTATTATCCTGTTGTTTTATTTTAATTTCATTTTTTTTCGGCATGTACATCACTAATTATAATCCACTGCTCTGAATTGAATATTTATCGACAGATATACCACGAAAAAATATTCAGGATGCCAACAGAAAAATCTATTACAAATACACGCAAACGATTGGTTGTGTATACTTCAATAGTTCCAGCTTCCACTTTTAATATTATAAGAGCATAAAAAATAAATCCATATTACCTGGATGGATATCCTTATATATCCATATTAAATGTCAAATGCATTTGATAATTAATTTATTTTGATACTGAAGAAAAGCTGTAGGATTGGAAACATTCGGTCGTATTTCTCACGAAAAAATGAGATCAAAATAGTTCGTTTATGACACGATGCTTGTTTCAATGGGATGATTCTCAGCACCATCTAAGATAAGCAGCTCCGAAATAAAGGTACCTTCGTAAATGCGATTGCTCCCTTAGACAGAAAACTAATACTGAGGATTAACATAGTAAACACGACGGAAGTCGTCGTCACCTACGACGTGATACTGACAGACTCTGACGCTACCCACTGTAAATACAACGACGAAACCGAAATATCCTAACTCGGCTTCGTGGCTGAATGATCAAGACGTTCGCTTCTTGAGTGAAAGGTCCCGGGTTCAAACCCCTCTTGGGTCTACACTTTTTCTTTCGAAATATAGTTTCATATGCTCGTATTTATTATTAATAATTGCTTTTTTGCATTTCTCGTACATTATCTTAAATTAGTGACCATGGGAAAGTGGAGGTTAGGTAAGGTTAGGTGCGGTTATGTATCTTTACATTTTCCTCTCTCAAATTCCTAGTGCGAGACGCTCTTTGTTTGACGTATTTACTATTTTAATCGCCATGTGACAACAAACTGCATTTTGTATACGTATATAGTTTAACAAGCAAGCTAGCTCAGTAACATAACTTTATTGATTGCGCCCCTTAAAACGAAAAATAAATAAAGGGATGTATGTTTCTGGTGCACTAAAACCCCGATTATTATGATCAATTTATGCCTTTGACTTCGCAGGATTCTTGAGTCGAAAAATCATCATTGGGGAAAGCCCAAAGAGATTCTACTGAGCGAACTACGCGGGTTGCCTATTTACCGTAATAGTGAAACTTAAAGCACGATGCGGTAGTACAAGAAGTTGTCGATTTTTTTTTTATTAATATCTGCTATGGGTAGCAAATTTTGTGCATTAGCCATTATAGGATTTCGAAAAAAGCTTTTTTTTTTCGATCCAACCGACTCTAACGATAAATGTTACTATTCGGTCAGTCAATTTTTAAATGATCATAATTTCTTTTAACGTATACCATGTTAATTCATTATGTTAATTATCTCATAATAATTTCTTGTATTCTTTTTAATGCGCACTATGTTATTTTGTATTTTTCGTATCATCTAGCTTTTGTAAATGTTTCTGTTCTTTTGAATAAAGGAATTGACAAATGTATACTTACCTGAAGCTATACCTCGATATGCAAGTAAAACAGGCTAATAACTACAATGCAACATATTAAAACATATGGAGAAGACTGACAGTTACAAAAACTAGTTGCCATCTAGTTATATACTGTATAAAGTGGGTCAATTCTCCATATTGACCATTCTTGTTACATGGCGTCGGATGAGCAAAATACAGAATATTTTGTAAAACAAAAGAATGTGAATGCACGAGCATCCATACACCCTTGTACATTGTGATCTTGCGCTAAAATCCCTATTGGATTTTAGATTTCTCTTTCTATGCACCAAAAATAAGGGAGACAACAACGTTTGAAGTAAACTATATTTTGAATGCTAGGCCTACATAAAAGAAATACCGGTGTGTAATATGGAGGATTGGCAGGTCAGTACAAATACCTTCATACAGTGTAGTTAAAAGCGGAAACACAGTCGTTCGATTGCTTGCTTAAATTAATGTTTATAAACGGTAGACTACCAGAACTGGAAATGTATCGGTACTACATTAAAACGACGTGAAGCTCAAGGATTTTAGTGCAGGCAGTGTTTTTCGTTTTGGGATCACCTTCAGAACAACAACACTTTAGAATATAATTTCTGAAACAATATAGACCTACTTTAAATTTATATCAACATTGGTGTTATTCAGTGTATAAATATTTATGATTTTCTCTTCAGTTTCCACTTACCTCATTTAAGGACCCTATGCACGCCATAACATAGTAAAATAAAGTCTCTTCTATAAAATACAGTTGAAGTAGTTTAACGTACACTGACTTGACATCATTGATTAAATGTAGCTGTTTATCAGTGTTGCCAGATGGTCGGTATTGAATTTCCCTATTGAACCATAAGAAATTACCATTTTTTTAAAGAAATTTCCCTACGCTTAAATTTTCTACTACTCCTTTTTCTTTTTACAACAACTACTATATCTATTATTAGTGCTGCTACTACTACTGCGGATGCTTTTTCTGTTTTAAGAAAAGCTCTTCAAATAACATTCCATTGACTGTCTTACAAACATACATTGTTGACTTTAGACTGCACAAGAACATTATTTGTAAAGAAAATAGAAGTATCGAAATGATAACTCACCCTGAGAGTTAAAATTTCCTTGCTCTTCCCATCACTAATTTTGAAAGAATGCTTTTTCTTCCAAAATGTATTTTATCATGTTTTAACACAGCAAACCTGCCTTGAATAACGTAAAAATAAATGTCAGTGCAAAGTTTTACACAAAAACTGCAAGTGAATTTAAAAAAAATAATAAAAACAAAGACAGCCCGCTGTAGTCTGATTGTATAGTAAGCTTTAGTTTCGTTTTCTAAATCCAGAACTCAGTTTCTTCTCTTTAATATATACACTCCCTCGTCCTTGTTGTAAAAAAGATCGAAATATTGAAACGTTCATTTGTTCTCCTTTGCTGTAATTTGCCGCTCTGCTAGATGTCGATATTGTGATTGTTGCTGATGTGATTTTTTTTTTTAAAGCGCCAGATGCCTCCAATTCAAAGGTAAACCACGATGATATTATTATTGTATTTTATGCCTTGTAATAAGAACTATCCCGCCTTGTGTATTATTGTGACTTTTGTTTTTCATGTAGTCAATTTAAAGGAAAAATGTACTAAAGCAGAATTTCCCTACATTTGAAGGCATCTTAAAAAAAATCTATTTTTCCCTTTCGGCAAATTTTGAACACTTTTTCCCTACACCGAGGGAAATTTCCCTCCATCTGGCAACACTGCTGATTATTTCAGTTAAAACAAAAAAACAATGATTTTTTAAAAATATTAATTGAATTTACTACTATTCATGGGCTGTGGTTGCAATAGAGAAAAGCAGAAGAAACGGTAATTTAATGGTATTTTATAATTTGCTTGTTACAGCATTTACGGCAGAAAAAGTACAATTATAGTCTGCTCCTAATTTGGGGATGCGTTAGTCGCAACTCTTTTGGACATAAAAGGTGTTCTTAAAGTTACAATTGTAGCTCAGATTTCCTCTCTTGAATACACGAAGTCGGTAGAGACTAAGGTCTTGATGTATCCAACTTTGGAATGCAAGCGCATGTTATATGCATTGACAAATAGCAGTTCATTAACTAATGAAAATTTCAGTGCTTAACTTTAGTTTTTCTTAAAATACATGGAAAGGTTAACCAAGTAAAGGGTGGCCTCAAATTAAATACCAAGTGACGTTAAGAATAGCTGATACTTGGGGGATATTCTAATGGAGGACTAAAGGCTTGACGCCATATCCGGTTGGTTGCCATAGTAGCGGCGGGGGTCAAGTCTAAACAACAGTGAACAGTCAAGTAAGTTTGATGGTAGGAACGTAGACAGTAACTTGTGGAAGTAATGGCTGATTTTTTTTTCTTTTTCTGGTTTACATCCTTTCAAAGCGACATGTCTCTCTCTCATTGTAACGTTTGCAATCTGGTACGAAGCACATACCCTTGATGAATTATTATTATCGAAGAAACTACACAAACCAACCACTGTTGTTTAGACTTGAACATGGCGGGTTACCATAACAACCAACCGGATCTGACGGAAGACTTTTGTGGTCTATTACGAATTCTCTAACAAAAAATATTCCATAACTAAGCGAGCGATAACAGAGAAAATGTAACTGGAATTATTGATAGCAGACTAAATTTGTCACCGCGACCCTAACTTTGTACGAGCTGCGCTGTTACTACCTCATTATAATCAAAATTTAAAAAAAAAATGAACTACAGACCAGTTATCAAGTTTTTGAGTCCTGTTTCTCCCTTCCCATAATCTGCTCATTTTAAATAGTTGGTATTAAATTTTCATTCTGAAGCATAAGCAATTACTTTATTTATAAGGAATTTTCCTACGCTTATCTATTACTCCTCTTCCTATTTTTCTACTACTACTATGTTATTAGTGCTAGTACTACTACCGGGGGCTTATTTATGTGGGAATCGGGGGTCATTATGATACCTCGTGTGATTTCCCTGGAACCCCACTGACCCGTTTCCTTGTAAGAAGGGGAAACAACTGCATTCAGGACAATAAGTGATTGGGTATCAATTCTGCCCCTGGGGGGGGGGGGGATTAAAACAAGAGGAGACGCCCAAGCTCCCAAATTTTGAAGCTAAAAATGGTCACCCGTGGATATTCAAGTTCAGCTTCTTGCGCTTGGAAGAAAATCACGAAATCCCTGTTTTATGTAAATCGTACAGATAATATTTGCATGAAAATCTAAATAATATGTTATTATACTTACGCTTCTTTATTAGGGAACGTTTAAATTAACTGGAGGTGCGCTTGAATGGAAATAATCTAGCAGAATAAACACTGTACAATGAAAAATGTTGACATCTGCAGCCTTTAACTGTGTAGAACTCCTGCTTACCAAATTAAAAAAATTCTCGAAAAAAACTTATACAACAGGACATTTTTATATACTTTCTCTAAATGGCAATGAAACCAGCAAATACTAATGAAAAGACAAAGAAGAAATATTAAACACGTACTAAGAAATCCAAACACATCCAACACCAAAGCAACGAAGCTAAGTTAGTAGAGCGCTGGAAAGTTCTGACTTAGATATTTTGTTACACCATGCAAATGGCGTGATTGTACTTTTCTCTAACCTTTTCCGACCAAAGTGAAAATAGCATAAAGGCCACGAATAAAAAAAACATTAAAAACGTCAAAATTAAAGGTGAGAATATATCGATATTACGCATAAAAGTAAATTGAGAGATCAATACTAGAGATGGCCAAATCTGGATCCGGATATCCGACACTCAGATCCGAATCTTCGGTAAACTTTATTTTATAGGGGCCATTCCAATATATTTTGACTTCGAAGCGTCCCGTTTCGACTCTTTACACCAAGTTAAAATCAACAAACATCCATGCCGCTGCTGGGATTCGTGCACTGGACCTTCGAGTCGCTGACCTAACGCTCTAGACCGTACGGCTACACGGTCGGCTCATCGAGTCTAATGGATTCGCGTGATTTCAGTCGCAGATTCAAAGACCCAGTAATCGGACTTCGTTATTATGATACAGAGCCGCAGTAGTTCAGTGCTGCCAATCAGGTTGGTGAAAGCGGTTTTGTGTTCTTGTCTTTCGACCACAACATCGTGGGTTCGAATCCCGGCTCGGGCTAGGATGTTTGTGTGTGTGATTTTAACAAATTGTACAGATTCTGTAACTGAGAATCTGAACACAGATCTGACCATTATTACTGCTGAAAAATGCTCCCACGAAAATACAGAAATGGGAAATAACTGTAATATTGGTGAGTCTCTGAATGAACTCGTTCGACAAGAGTCAAACTATACTACAGATGGCTTATCAGGGATTACAGGGTTGAAAGGCAATGACGAAATAGCTGATGTGATTAACTAGGTAAATACGGAAGGTCCTTCTGGCAACGTTGGCAATCCAGTAGATGATGAACTCAGAGTTCATTCAGGTGCACAGGTTGAAACAGGTAATGATCATACAGAGTTACAAGATACAAGCGATACATGTAGCAGTGCTGCAGGTTCCATTGAAGACACGCCAAATGTAGAAAATAACTATAAATCATATAATGTAAATGCCAGTGGAAAGTCAACCACTTGTAAAAGCACAAGAGTAAGGACACAACCGAAAAAACTGGATATAATCATTTTTTATGGTAAACGATCATGTTATTATTTTTCATCAGAATGTTCAAGGTCTTAATTTCGATAAAAAATGTATATTAGAGGAGTTATTTACTGACAAATTATCAGGTATAAATATAATCTGCCTAACAGAGCATTGGCTGGATTTGGACTGTTTACAGTTATTGAATATTCCAGGATTTTTACTTAAAACAGGATACAATAGATGTTACAGAAATAGAGGTGGGTCGTGTATTTACGTTAAGGAAAATATAAATGCTAGGGAATACACTAAATTTAAAACGGTTAATGTAGAAAAACATTTTGAAGCTTGCATGATCGAGCTTTTAGATTATAATATGATCATAGTTTGTGTTTACAGAACTCCGGACAGCCAAGTCCGAATATTTATAGAAAACATGAATTTAATATTCAGCCACTTCCTAAAGATCAAAAAGCAGGTTGTAGTCTTAGGAGATATCAACATTGATTTCTTAAAACCAATGAGATCCCAAGAAATCGAAGCGTTCCTAGAGTCATTCAATATGGAAGCTATCGTTAGGGTCCCCCGCATCACAAGAGACACAGAGACCGCAATTGATCAATTCATTGTAGATAAACAGCTAATATATAAACGACCCGAAGTAATTAACAGTGGATTATCATATCACTTAGCACAAGTCGTGGATATAAGCGTAATGCCAAAAATAAAATCTAACAAAAATAACAGTAAAATAACATATAAAAGAAAGTTCAACAATTCTAACCTGTCATATTTCCGATACCTTTTAACCAAAGAAAACTGGAGGGAAGTAGTTATTCAAAAGGATGTTAACGTAGCTTGGAAATGTTTTCCTGATACCTTTTGTTATTACCTTAATGTGGCATTTCCCGTTGTAAAATGTACAGTAACGGAAAAACCCAAACCTTCGATAACGAACGGCATAAGGATATCAAGTCAAAAATTAAGATTTCTAAACATGCAAAGGAAAATAAATAACCTATCAATAGAGTCCGAAAGCTATTACAAATATAATAAAATATATAAGAGGGTATTGAAAGCAGCAAAAAAGCTACACAATGACAGAATTCTCAAACACACAGATAACAAACCAAAAGCGTTGTGGAATCTAGTACGCAATGAACTAAATATTAACAGAAACAAACAAATAAATAATCGCGAAATATGTCATAATGATACAGTCGTACAAGACCCCAGTTCAATAGCGGATATATTTAATAATCACTACGTTAATTTGTCACGAAAATACACAGACGATCCCTTAACATCTAGATTGAAAACAGTGCCTAATGGTTGCCACAATACTATGTTTTTACTCCCAGTTAATGTTAGTGAAGTAACAAAAGTAGTGAGAAAAATGAAAAACACATTGTCATCAGGTATTTATGACATACCACAAAGTATTATAAAGGATAACATTGAACTAATTTCGGATTCCTTAACCGCACTTATCAATCTGTCGTTTGCTGAAGGCATATTTCCGGATGCACTAAAAATAGCAAAAGTCAAGCCTATATATAAGAAAGGAGACAAAAAATATAGAGAACTATAGACCTATATCACTCCTTCCTACCTTCTCAAAAATTGTTGAAATGACAATGAGTGTGCGTTTAACATCCTTCCTACAAAGAAACAACTTGATTACAAATGACCAACATGGCTTCTTGAAAGGTAAATCAACAGAAACAGCTATCTATTATTTCATGGAGACAGTACGCGAAAATTTGGATAAGAAAAATAAATGTATAGGTGTTTTTCTTGATCTCTCTAAAGCATTTGATTTAGTACCACATACAGAATTACTCTCAAAACTACAGAACTATGGAATAAGAGGGATCGCCTATAATTGGTTTTGCACCTACTTACTAAACCGTAAGCAAACAGTGGAAATAACACATTATAACAAGGAAAATAACAAAATCTCTCAGCACTTATCGGAAAGGCGATCAATTTCTTGCGGAGTACCGCAAGGTTCAGTCTTAGGACCACTTTTATTCCTGATATATATTAACGATCTCCGCTATATGATTCAGCCATCTAAGAACACACTGTACGCGGACGACACAAATATAATATTGAAAGCTAATAATCATGAACTACTCAAAGAAAACTTGAATGAGACTATGTCAAAACTGACTAACTGGGTCAGAGTAAATAGACTAAAAGTTAATGGTGAAAAGACACAAATAATAAATTTCCACCACTCGCGTAACAAACACGCGCAACGAACAATGATTAGAATTGCAAACGAGGCAATAGAATTCGTAAAATCAACTAAGTTTTTGGGTCTATGGATACAAGAAAACCTATCCTGGGATAAGCACATATCAGAACTTAGCAAAACACTAAACCGTGTTCAGTATGCAATTCTGGTTCTTAGAAATGTACTCAACGGGTCTACCTTAAGAATGATCTACTTCAGTTTATTTCAGCCGCACCTAATGTACGGCATTATATTTTGGGGCAATGCAAGCAAAGCCAATATCATATTTAAAATACAAAAGCGAGTTATTAGAATCATGACACGTGCTAAACCTAGAGAACATTGCAGGCCAATCTTTAAAAAGCTCTGTATACTTCCACTACCTTGCCAGTACATACTTAACATACTTGTATTTGTTAAGAAACACCTAGAAGTTAGGCTTAATTGTGTAGGGGACCAACATAGTTACTTCACTAGAAATAAATACAATTTCTCCTTAGTGGAACATCGTACAGTCTTCTATGAAAAGGGATGCAAATACACTGGTATTGTTTTGTATAATAAACTTCCTAGCTACATAAAGGCTCGAAACCCTCTTAACCAATTCAGAAAAGAACTACAGTCATTTTTATTACATGATTGTTTTTACTCAATAAAGGAGTACATGGAGTGTTAAGTATTTTTTTTTCAAACGTTGAATTATAAAGATATATGCAAAAAAGATAAATACTGAAAATGTAACTATTTCAATGTATTAATTAGTAACAGAAGTGTTATACACTACAATTCCTGTATATATTATGTAATTATTAATTTATTTTAAATATTTTCTACATTCTTTTTTATGTCTTGTAGCATCCTAGTTTCTATTATATTTTTTCGTTCATCTATGTATAATTCTCTGTTATAATTACTGACATGTTCTATACCATTGTACATAATTGTATGTTTATGGTCAACAGAATGAAATAAAAATCTAATCTAATCTAATCTTAGTTTTACAAGAATACAAGTTCCACAAATATTAAAAACGTATAACAAGTTGAACAGGTAACCCGGCTCAGGGCGAATCAAGTTTGAAAAACCGTTAGAGCGTTGGCGTAGGAATCGGGAGTAAGTGGGTTTGATCACAGAAGGCGACCATCCCAACTCTTTTCCAGTTTTTTTATCAGTCACAATAGCGGGATGGCACCTTCAACCTGGGCCCAGGCCTGCTCCTTCCCGAATCCTTCCTCCTCCTCTATTCCGGCTTGAGGCCTATATGCCTAAAAGCTATGAATAAAATTCAATTCGTTAGTATGATGCATCTGAAACTGTTATTCCAGGATGCTAAATTATGACAGATCCAGACCTTCCTCATTCTCTGCATAACTTTTCCCGGACCATATTATTGAAGTATCCAGAACTTCATGAGTGCAAATCGAAAGCTGCATAACGAAAAACAATTCCCGAAAGTATACACTATCGAAATATAATGAATCGTAATGAAATATAATGAATACTACTGACATTTCCTTTAGTCAGTTTTCTTGTAATTAATTAAAATGTATGAGAAATATTAAATCATTAATCCCTCTCAATTCTCGACTTAACACATTGATGGCATAAAATAATAATTTTCTCCCTGCGATCAATTTCTATCAGGATTTTATATTCGGATAGAAATTTTCTCTGACACTACCTGTGAAATGTGACATTGAGAACCTTTGTGTTGTGTTTGTTTGTACATCCAAATGCAACACAACTCACAACAACTTTATAAAGCACAGAAAAGCAAAAAGGATGAACTGGTTATCCGCATGTCAGTGAATGCAATATTTCAATTTTATTCCAAAGTCAATATGTCGGACCGCGATACATACACTCGGGTGGAGTTTGTGCAAGTATACGGCGATTACTAGGGATGATTTGAAGTCCAACCCAATACAGAATTCGGATATCAGTGAATTTTAGAATTTCGACTTTCCCGATTTCGAAAATTTCGAAAGTTATTTATTCCTAAAATTGCACTTTTTCGGAATTCTGACTATTTCATAATTCCAAGTGTTTTCGAAATAAGAAAACTTGACATTCCCAATGAAACTCAATTTCAATTCAAGAATATTACGAAATTTCGAATACTATCAGCATGCCCTTGAGAATAAAACAAACTCAGTTTGTCCTCCTAATGTCACTTGTCAAGATCTACAACTCTTATTATTTCCTTGGGTTTTGTTTTTATTTATTTAACAGTCCAATTTTGTTCATTTTACACTGGATATATTTTTTAAAAAAGGGGAAGGATTTTAAAATGTATCAGCCCTTGCCTTATTCAAGGTACCATCCCAGCGTCTTCCTGGTGTGACTAAGAAAAAACTGGGAAAACTTCAGTCAGGATAGTCGAGCTGGGATAGATTCCACAAACTTCCGAATGGTAAACCAACGCTCTACCACTGAGCTACGGCCGCGATTGGTTAGAACATTGGAGCTGCAAAAGATGAAAACTATCCGATACCTTCCTCATATTCAATCCCGGTATGATCCAAAGATGCTAAAAGGTTTTAAAAGATTCAATTACGAAGATGATCTTTTTCTGGTGCATTAGGTCGAGAAAGATATTGCACTGATAACTAAAAAACGGCGAATAAATAAAAAAGCTACATTTCATATATGCGAGTATAGCTGCTGCTCTGTTCCGACACTGTGATTACGGCCGGCTATGACAAATTCGGAAACACATACAGTATACTGTTGACAATTCATCCCTGCTAAATACCAGGTTTCTTCTTTAGAATGAATGGACAATTAGTTCCCTGGGGTTTGACTTCAAAACCTGACCTGTTGGAATCCTGCATATTTTTCACTTCCTACCTACCAGAAATCTTCCGGTGGGTGGGCAGTGAGTGGGGTAAATCATCCCACCTTTTGTCGGTCATTACTATAATTTAACGAATTTTTTTATAATACTTATTTTTTTTAATGTTTTGAGTGAATATATAAACAGATCAGAAAAAAAAACACTGCTGATTCCTGTGCGATTAATAGTAATACGTGAAAAAAGAGCAAAGTTATTGTTCAGAGAGTGATTTTTTAAATGCACAATTATGTTCTTTTAAATTATTATAACTACAAATCCATTTACTTTATATTATATTCGAAAAGAAAAAAAAAAAGATTTTTAATCACCGTATACTACACATACAGACGACTTCTCAAACTGAAATAAAGATAATCTTACGAGAAAAGAGTGAAAAACCTGTCCATTGGTTTTGCACAAGCGACAGTGGCGCTCTCAACGACAGATTTCGTAGAAACTGAGGGAGTTTCTATTCCCTTCTACGCATTTCTACAACATTAGCCCCTAATTCTAGACATCACACTGAACGTACATCATTTGTTATGATATTTCTAGTATGTTAGGAAGAACAGACGTGCTGACAGGCAGCGTAGCGGTTTAATAAGTTTACATTCGTTTAAAAAACTGATAATAACATGTTTACGCATAAAATTTTACAAGACATCTCTAGCGAATTATTAAAGCACTAAGCAATAGAATGTTATGACTATATACAGTGTCAAAAAATATCGTGCTACAAAATGTTCAAAATGCTTCAAGTTGAACACCATAAAATTCAACATGAAGCAT
The DNA here is from genome assembly GCA_022664845.1 of Lepisma saccharinum. Taxonomy (NCBI): domain Eukaryota; kingdom Metazoa; phylum Arthropoda; class Insecta; order Zygentoma; family Lepismatidae; genus Lepisma; species Lepisma saccharinum. The sequence goes on along the minus strand of JAGDQP010004025.1, from coordinate 57,185 downwards.
ACAAATATAGCCTCTATTTTTTTCTGTCTGAACAACACAAGGGACCAGACAATAGTAATAAGTAAACCCTTATTTTTGGTTGTAATTATGCTTACAGAACAATAGAGCAATTTTACTTTCAAATGAGAAAGTTGACATACCATACACGAAAGGAAAGTTACATAAGAATAAACGTACACAAAATATTTAGCTCTCAAAATTTTGATCACTTTCCGGCACACATGAAGGGTTACGATCACTGTCACCATTTCCACTTTTGTTTCTTAGCTTTGGGTATTTGTGTCATTAATGGGCTGCATTCTTACACCATCGAACCATTTTCATGGTGACGTCGCCCAGAAATTGTTCGTTATCAACTTTTCCCAAAATCAAAATAAAGTACACGGATTTTCAACGTGTCTTTCCTGCCATTTATTGAAGACTTTCAGATAATATCACCTCAGTGAAGGTTCAATAATTCTTCAGTAACAAATTGATTTGAGGACTGCAGATTTTTCAATTTATCAAGTTTTTAACCACACTGCTCAAAGTAATTATTGACTAAAATGATCTGGCAAGAAATATTTCCTAAAGTAAAATGCTGCGATAATTTCGAAATAAGGGGAATTGTATTTGTTAAGATATGTTAGTTTTCCAATCTTGTTTGTGCTTAATTTCGTTTTCCATCCGATTATTTTAATTCAGTGAATTTAATTTGTAATTTATTTACTTCTGGAGCTAGGCCCAATGAGAATTTTTATCTGTTTTCTCGGGTAGCATATAAAGCAATATAATTAGATTGAAAAAAATATAATAAATATAAATATGTTTAATTTTAAGGAACAGCGCACGAACAGATATTTCGTATATTAATCATCCTATGTTATTATTTTTAGTTGAAGGTAATTCACGTCCAACAAATATTCTCACTTAGAATTTCATTCATGAATTAAGGAGACAGATGCAGACAAAATCATATTCCATTGAAAGATCAGAATGTTAAGAATTTCATACTCAGTACTCAAAGTACAAGCTTACGTGGCTGGTGAATGATCAACTTAGGCTAGCAATACAAAGTTCAGCTGTATAGATATTCTATAATCCATCTTAGTCAGCCGAAAGAAGTGCGAGAAGCATCAGCATACAAAGGTCGAATCGATTGTGATTGGTGCTCTGTGAGGACACACCTCCCAGAGAAGAGAACTATGATTGGTACATAAAATCGAGTTTGATATAAAAACAAGACATTTCATACTTTATGGTGGTTCATAGTTATTGTTGTCATTGCTAATGCCATGGTTACGCACTGAACAGCTCATCTAAAACTAGACTTGGTGCAGCTGACCAGACTCAGCTCTGTAGTATTCGATACTGAAGTTAGAAGTTGAAACATCATGAACTTCCAGTGACTTCGTTCTGATCTGCACACGAATATTATATAGTACACCAAATACAAACAATTACATCTGTTCTCTGACTGTCTTCTATCAACTGAATGTTAGGTTAGTTGGAAACTTTTTACTTACTTGTTATTGATCATATGTCTAATTAATGAAGTTTATGTCATAAGTTAATCAGTGTATCAATTTAGATTAGAATCTTGCGTTCGTGGCCCTATCTCAGTCATTTATCATGTAACTTAGAATAACTAAAGAAGTTCTTCCACAATCTATTTACCGACTTTCCTTCCGAAATAATTACTTCTAATTCCATAGACATTTACTTCATGTGAACCTAGATAGTAGCACAATGGTCTATTACCATGGGCAACATCTTTAGCCCCCCGGCGCTTATTGTATGTTAGATCAGAGCCTCGCTGGGTGGGTTCTAGCAAACACCGTCTATTGTACATATTGTTTTCAGATACAAAATATACTCACCAATTAAGAGTGCACACATCCAGGTCGGCAGTCTGATGCTTCTACTTAATGATGGAGTAAAATTATCTAGGTTAGACAATTATTAGACCATCCACCATGGCATATTTTGTTTGATGCTGATGCATGCTATTATGTTGGTCGTAAGTAAACTTTTGTTTTCTAGAAATGCTAACGTGGATATGGCATCGTCAACTGTTTGTCCTGACATTAGGACCAACGTTGCTTTAAACCATTATCAATAATACTTTAACAAAAAATTATCTTAAATCCACATGCACTCGGCCTGGGCAATAATGCTAAAAGGGACTGCATAAATTTAAATTCCCTAACACTCTTGAATTGTAGATAAAGTTAGAATGTAAGATGCACACGAGAATTCGATATTTGTTGCCAAATTCCTGAGCAAAGCCAAAGAAAATTAAGAAGTTAACTTATCACTAAATATCATTAAAGGTCGACTTTCTATTATGTACAACGGATGATATAATTTATCTTCGTAGAAATTACAACTTAGTAGAATGAAACTGTTTAGTCACATATTGCATGGAATTAGAAACGAACATAATAGAAATAAAACGAAAAACTCGAACGATTCCACTTGCGCTACAGAAGACGTGAAAAATGGAGATGTGTGTAGAGTAGTGGATAATATTCTTGCCTAGGAATTAAATCTAGTGTTCACATTATTTCCAAATCCGTTTCTTTCTTCAAATTGCAGTTTCGTAGTATTTTTCCAAAAGCTGAAGCAAAATGAGAACCCATCATTTGCCTCTCTATACGGCATTTGCTAAATTGCTCACTGTGACAAATCATGTTTAAAAAACGAATGATAATAAAACCAAGAGAGAACCAGAACCAAAGTAAAACCGAAATATGAGAGAGGGCGACTTTCGAAACCGCGACAGATACTTTTAATATAATTTGTTTCCAAAATTTTTGCGTTGTGAAATTTATTGGAAGATGTTCATAGTTGTGTAAATATTTACGATTTGTTAAGATATTTTATTATGAAACGCCGAATTTGTATTAATATAAAGAAGAAAATTACCTAACAGCCCGGTGTTACGGATTACATCTTAAGGCCTTAAGATTTATACACACTGAAGGAAGCATACGACTATTGGTTTATAAATTGAGCATTTTATTATATGCAACTATTTACGACATTTTTACATTACAATCTACTCGACTGTAAGAAAATTGTTTATATATTCTAAGATGTATTTCTAATAGTTTTAATTTTCTTTCGGTTGCTTTTTATTTATTTCTCTATTGTTCCAAAATTATTTAAAAACCAATATTACATTAATGTATAATTTATTGCCTGACACCTTACCATGACATTAATACCCATATAATAGCTGCACAGATGTAGCATCACACATTTCGAAATGAGCCTGTTCTATAACATATAGGACCAACAGGATAAAGATGCATACATTTCTGGAAATTCGACGGCAAATGCATTTTATATTGTTATGTGCGATGATTATACAGTTCTGTCAATATGAAACAAATAAATATACGTGATCATACGTAGATACACATTACGGATCTGACCATGATACCATATAAAATTTGATATAAATTCGCTTCCTTTTCTACAAAACATAAATGCTGGCAGCGTATGAACACCTTTCATTATCCACAAATTTGTTTTGATTAGCTTTGCAGATTTCCCAATGAACAAGAGCTGAGAAACCAGTAAATTCAACTCATTATAACATTATCACCAAAATTTACGATGCAATGAATTCAAGAAGGCACTGCATAATCTCTGAGCATCATGTACTTAACACAAAAATTTAAGACCATAGGAAAAATTATTTTTGAACACTTTCAAATACACATTGGTTTCCTAACACTGAGAAAATGTTTTCTGCTCTGGTCTTATAATTCCTATGCTATGCTTAATTTCTAGAATTGCCTTACAAAAAAAGAATAGCTATTAAATTTTGCAGATAAATCCTCAAACAAGTATGCGTGCAATTTTGCACGATGTGAAGGATCAACATATAGAACTTAATTTTTTATCACTGTAGTTATAAATATTCACATGAAATATTGCTATTTACACGTTACAGATAATATTCCTACTTATTATCAATATAAAGAACATTTACATTATAACCTTGAAGATGGCTCATCGCGTAAATATTCAACTTCATAGTGCACGTACACTTACTAAAATACAAAAGTGATACAGCAGTTTATTAAATATGTTGTACCGTTGACCTTTACTTGTTTATAAAAAGAACATATGGACATGGCTTCGTTTGTCTACATTCAGTATACACAGAAGATTTCTGTCCTCAATGAGTTTCCATATGTTAGTATAATCTAGAACTTTTGGAGAACGACATTCCGCACTGACTATATCAAGACGGCCGCTCCCCGCCGTGTATTTTCATGTGGCTTCTCAGACCCCTTTGGAGTTTAAAAGAAATTCCACAAACATTGCATCGAAATGGTTGTTCTTGTGTGTGCATTATCCTATGCAATTTTAATTTGTAGTTTTGACGAAAGGACCTTCCACACTCAATACATGTAAATGCTTTATCAGGGATATGGGTTTTAATGTGTGCTACCAAAATACCTTTGTCAGAAAATGAATTCCCGCACTCGTTACATGTAAATGGCTTTTCTCCTCTATGCATTCTCATATGACTTTTTAGAGATCTCTTACAAAGTGATTTTCCACATTCAGTACATACGCAATCCTTCTCACCAGTATGAGTTTTTATGTGTTCTTCTAATGTAAACTTCCTTGCGAATAGCTTCCCACACTCACCACATTCAAATTTACGTTCCCCTGTATGGATCAGCGTATGGCGCTTCAGATTCACTGCTGTTTTAAACGAATTTCCGCATACATCGCATTGAAATGATCTCCTACCTGTATGATCTATCATGTGTATGTTCAATGTTTTTTTTTGTTTAAACGATTCTCCGCACTCAGTGCAGGCAAACGGATTATCTCCTGTGTGATTTCTCATATGCAATGTTAAGGAACTTTTATATTGATATGATTTTCCACAAACACTACATAAAAATTGTTGTTCTCCTCTATGGAATTTCATATGCTGTTTCCATAAAATCTTACTTGAATATGATTTTCCGCATTCGGTACATGAAAACCAGTGATTTCCGGTGTGAATTCTCGTATGGAATGTCCTGCTACATTCTGTTGAAAATGACTTCCCACACTCTCCACATTTATAGTCTTTTACTCCTGTATGGCTTCTCAAGTGCAATTCCACATGGGCTCTTGTACGAAACAATTTTCCACACTCATTGCATTCAAAAGGCTTAACTCCCGTGTGGATAGTCATGTGAACTCTCAAGGCACGTTTCTGGGAAAAACCTTGACCACATGTAGCGCAACTGAATGGTTTCTCACGTGTATGGGTTCTTACGTGAGACTCCATCTGGCTTCTCTGAAAGCATGATAACCCACATTCAGCACATTTAAATCTTTTTTCTTTCGTATGCATCCTCTTATGTATCATCATTCTATTTTGCTTAACAAAGAACTTTCCACACACAGTGCATGTGTATGGGCCTTGCTCTGAGTGTGTTACAATATGACGTTTAAAATGATGGTGTCGTTTGAACTTTCTTCCACACTCCGCACATATTAATTCTTTACTTGTTTTGCTTCTTCCTTTCAGTTCTAGACTCTTCAAGTGTTGTACATGCGGAGCCGCGGACCTTTTACCAATATTATATATATCGGTTTGTTCGTCTGTTGTAAAGTTCATCACCAGTTCAGAAGAAGAGGGTTTCTCTATCTTAATGACATGTTCAGGAATTATATCGGGAAGATAAGAGCTCGTTTCGTTTAAACAGGAATCAATAGTACAGTACCATCCTTCTGCACTAATATTGGTGTCCCTTGAATTCTGGTTTGTTTGGATGTAAATATTTGAACCGTCAGATGTGGGTACTATTTTATGATCCTCTGCAAACTTTGACACATCAACCTAAAGGTAAATACATAAATAAAAATATTAAAATACACAGTCGAACCTTAAGGATTTAAACAATAGTAGTGAATTTCCGAAGGTTTGAAACAGCAATTAAAGCATATTAATTTAAAAGTTGTCTAAATATAAATTTTTCTCTGTGTGGCTTGAATGTTGTTAGAAATCTTGAATAAACTGAGAACCTTGTAAGAACGGGGCTTACATGTTTGGTTAAAGGAACTCCGATCCACTCTCTGGAATGGATACCAAGAGCAATAGAACTAGTGATCACGCCCACAATAATTGAGGGGCTAACTTCTATGTCACCCCAAGGTTAGAAAGCACTAGCAATTCCCACTGCGGATTTTGATGTATTTCATATTTGAACATCGATGTGCAAAGAATAACGCTGAAGTGCTAAGTTTTCATGTAGAAATTATAATAAATTATTGGAAAATAATGCGATTTCGGTAACAAGAACGTCCAATAGTTTGTTAATAAAGTCGAAAAATTAAATTTAACTTTAGAGGAAAAACGAAGTAGACATGTCTACAGAACGCACTTTTTCAATAGAACCCACCTCCATCCTCCACCCACCGCGACAGAGCAGCAAGCTTGTTTGGAACAAAGGGGATGAGTGTTGGTGGAGGGGATTAGGCAGGCGGGAAGTAACCCAATAAAGAAATAGGATGTCGAATACGTGATGCATGATGAAAGGCTCAAATGGATCTACAGAAACGGATTTCACGCGCCACTACACTTAATGCGGTCAGAAAATAATCCTCAGAAAGGTTCTTTGGGAAAGTACAATGCAACGGAAGGGGGAAATCAAAATATGAATAAGAGGCTTATAGCTTACAGGTTGACATGTTCAAAGGCTGTACCGCTGGAGTAGTTGGAGTACGTGGATTTTCACTGGTGTGTGTGTGTGTGAGTGCGTTTGCGCTAGTTCTGAGGTATGGTTAAAGTGCGTTGATTGTCAAGAGGGATTATCAGTAGCCATGACCACCTCGAACATGGACAAAGCAATTCCAAGCCTTGTCAGTACACCCGAGAGCGGTGGTGTCTCCCGCAGCGTGTATGTGTTCACCACGTTGGGTAGATGAACCATGTATATTGGCGAGTGTTACTAAGTACGACTTTGCACGCTGCCTTCTGTGCGTAGGTTCTTATACTAACAAACCTAGCCAACGTGATCACGTGTGTAGGGGTCATCGTGGAGGGTACTTATTTCCCGACGCTACAGCTGAAGAAATATATACTTTGTTTGCTGCCCGTGCGAAAATAATATTACGTGAACCGGACACAGTGGATGCTTTATTTGCGACGTACGTATCATCTCATGAATCAGCACCTGAGCTATTACAGAAGTTTGAATGAGGTCTGCAGCACCTGTCGAAATTGAAACGTGGTATTTTCGTGGACATGTTACTGAGCAAGGAAGCGGAGGCTCAATTAAAGATCAATTAACATGTGTGTTGTAGTTAACCATTACTATTTCTTCTCATACTATATGTACTTTATGTGTCTGTGTAGTGGACTCTGCAGAGTACCTTTGTGTGTAATCATCCTAATTCGTAGTGGACCTTCTTCCTAGTATGGCTCAGTGCTCACTTTGTCGAGGGGACTACATTGTAAACAAATGCGTATGGCCACCATTAGTATGTACTTGCCGAACAATCCCATTCAGTGTACCGAGTGTAATTTACGTAAAGTGCACAACTACCTGTACGTTTGGAACACAGGAACGGTGAATGCACATGTGTCGAGTCATTTGAACGATTCTGAAGTTTGGCGACTATTATTCTATTTTCGTTGCACAGGGTCATACGCATAGGTTGAAAATACCTTTTTTAAACGTTGTTCATCAATTTATCAAGGATCCAGAGTGCATTGCACAATTGATCCATCTAGAACTTCAACAGCAGAACCCAGCGGGTTCAGGTGTATTATGCGCACGGAAGTACATTATTGATTTGCAAGGTTTTAAGATTTCCTCCCGTGAGTACATTATCCGTTAATTCTGTGTCGTTGCGTATGACGCGACACTATATTCCATTGCCTGTTGAAACTACCGCGTGAACGTTCCGATGTAGCTGCAAGGTACCAACGTAAAGTGGTTTGGCTAACTAATAATTTTCGCGGTTTACAGTGGAATAAAGCTAATTTGTATAGTGTGTCATATATCCAAAATTTTGTTGCCCAATATTGCGAGACGGGTTCCATCTTTTACTGTAAGGGTACTGAAAAGATGGTTGTTTACGTAAGATTTTTCAGTTAAGGAATGTTACAAACCTTGAAGATCAAGTATGTCCGGCGTTGCGCACATAACAGTTTAAAATTGATATTTCCAACTGTACATACTATCAACCAGTGCAAGAGTATGCATGCGAACTGCGAACCTGCATACAGTTACAATGTTAGGTGAAGTTACAATCGGCAAAGGTGCTGGATGGCGTATCCACATTACACTTGTGAACCTAGTACCAATAAATATATATAACCCAAGAAATTAAGGTGATTCTCATTTCTCGAAATAAAACCCAAAACACAAAAGGATTAGAGGTAAAAAAGTTTTTATTTCAATAAACTACACTACTACATGTTCTTACAATTGGACTACAACGTAAGTGTTACAATATAAATTTAGTTTGTCTTTTTTACAATTTACAGTTTGGTTCCTTTTTGATATGTCGGACATACTATTGTACAAGCTGATCATTCCATATTGGGTTGGTGGTTGAGAGTTTTGATTTAATATTTACGTTACGTAGTTTAAAGTAAAGGTATACAATACAAAACATACCACATAACACGGAATCATCAGTTTGGTACTGAAACTCATTGGCATTCTAATACTTTACAGTTTTTTTTTGGAGGAAATGAACAACTGGTCTGGGCGATGGTTGTGCAAGGGGATCAAAGTAAAAACCACGCCGCTGCTTATTGATATACAAAGTGATCCAATGTGTATCTTTACGATACGACGAATTTAGGTTCACAATTAAGGCAACAGGTGGTTGTACGATTGCAGGTATTGTGTGCAGTGCATAAATGCCACTTAATATGGATGCTGTTCAGCAATCGTGTAACACCACGTCTAAAAATTCACGGTTCCACATAGTCACGTGGAGGTACTTATCATCATCATCATGCACTGTGCGTACACTGGAGCTTGGAATAATGGGGGAGGGGTTATATACGCATGGCGGATCGTGGGACACGTATTGTGCTAGATCATGCCACTGTAAGTATTTGCCATAGCACTGAGACTCGTACACTGCACAGCGAAAGGTTGAAAACTGGTGTTGATAATAGGAACAATGACTTGCAGGATATAACAGTTGCATAGCCTTGGAACACTGGACGTCCTCGAGGTTAACAACGGTCCGTCCAAGTAGTTGTTGTAAATACCTCTGACGGCGCTGACTATGAGTATATAGAGCATCTTTGAATTTCGTATACTTGACAAGCATACGTTCTAAATCACTTTACGGAACATCTCCATCGGACCAGTCAATGCCAAATACGTGTGTGGATAGGGAATCATTATCCAACTGGTTAGCGGGAGCATTGGGATCAAAGGGAGCTTGCAAACCCCAATGTTCCACAGTATTGGCATCGGAATTCACAATGGCTACTCCATGACGATGTAATCCTCATAATCGGTTTGATCAAAGGCGGAGAAATGAATTATTGCACGCAAGCTCTTGCCTACTCACTACTGAGAGAAGGTATATTTTACACAAACTTTTATACCATTGCTGACACTTTAAAGCGTATTATCGGTGTAAATATTGCGGTCCTTATCGATCTGGATCAGTGAAACAAATTATGCATAGACAACACAGGTGATGGATTGCGCTAAACGTTTAGTAAAACCAATTTTAATATTAACACGAGAATCCTTAACGACGTCCCATGTCGTGTCGTCGAGAGTACTTGTTGGTGAAAGTATAAATGCATACAGCGTATAGCTATTAGGATAATCGTGGAATGTAATGGTATGTCCTTGATTCTGATGAAAAATGCCGGTACCGGACAGGTACGAACAAATTGTTTGCAAAGTCTGGTGTTAATGCTGTGGAAGGGTACGATTTCGAAGCTACTTGCACCTGCAGATAGTTTAGATTAAAGTGTTGAAATTGCAAGGGATTCTCATTGTATTGACCATTGAATGCAGTATTTGCGAGGAACCCAATCACAAGACCTTTGGGTACGTTTCCCAAGAAGGTATTAGCGAGAAAGTACGTTGATACTGTGAAATGGCTTATCAGATTATAAAGCGTTATATTTTAGAGCACACTTAACGAGCTCCATTTCAAACAAGAAGTTAATTTAAGCCATGTTCGGTTTATTATATTTTGCGTCATACTTAAAGTTTGATTGTTTTCTATGTTGTTATTGATTTTAAAGTGTTGGCATTTCAATACTACTGATATTACGGTGATGTTCATGAAGTATAATAAACATTAAGAAATGGTTTTTTTGTTTTCGGTAAGAGTTCGTATAAGAATGAGTGCTAATATATGTTTCGCGTAATCCTTTGCCAATAAATGAGATGTGTATCTCAAAATGGGTTTCGGCATTATACTTTGTCATTAGTTCACAGCAGTATAAGATATCGATATGTGCATAAACTAGTGGTTATTTTAATATAAATAAAAACTGAAAGTCGGTATAAGTCAAGTATTGAGAAACGAACCGAGCATAGTAATTATATTATGATTTTAAACATAAACCAAACAAAGATAACAAATGGCGAACGAGCCTGGTCAAATTACATTATTGACAAACGCGTATGATTACAGTAAAGTTCATTAAATTGGAAATTTAGATCTACTTTTGCACTTCAATACAATCATGACTACGAGTTCAATGTTGTTCGCGTCCTATGACTCTAGAAGAAATAAAATGAGTCTTTATTTAGAAAGATTTGCATCACATTGCAAAGTCTTGGGTGTTGACGAATCTAAGAAAGTCGATTTACTGATAGCGTCCTTGGACAATGATGATTACGAAAGTTAAAAATTAGCGTGTCACCACAGAAAATATAGGATTTATCGTCGAATAAGGTACAAGACGCATTGCTACAGTTATCTGAAAGCAAAGCATTATATTTGGTCCAAAAATATTAAAAGATAATACTAGAAAGTTGGTTTTATTAACACAAAAATGGTATTCTAGTAAACAAACGCATGCCATGAGTCAGTGTAGTGATAAAATATCTAAAAATTTGATTCGTTGACAGCGAATAAACATATGCAATCTACTACAAATAGACTATATAAAGCAAATGGAACATATTTACAGGTGTTGGTGGTTGATGAAGTAACAATTCAGTTAGGTAATACAATTATCGACTTACAGTTTTATATAGTGAAGAATTATATGAAATACATTATTATAGGCAGAACAGGATTAAATTTAATGTGGCCACAATAGAGGAGATTTTTTCTTGGAAGCAATTAAGAACAGTTAAGAAGGATCAAGTAAGCAACACAAACTTTCAAACGATCTAAAATAGTTTATTACATCAGTATAAAAAGGTATTCAATGACAATGTTGAAACTCCTGTTAAGGATTATGGGTAGAAATAAAATTAGTACCACAAGCAACGCCTGTTTTTCGAAAACCATATCGCATACCTCGTAGTTTAGAGGATAAAGTCAAATCATCTTTAGACAAATTAGTGAAACAGAGTGTTTTAGAACCAATCTCATACTCACAATGGGCAATTCCGATTGTGATCGTGCCAAAGAAAACCGAAGCTTCGCGGATTTGTGCCGATTATAATGTTACAGTTAACAAGCATTTAGATAAAATGTTTTACCCATTGTCTATCATGGACGATATTTTGCATAAGCTTCAGGGAGCTGATACATATGTAGTGTTAGACCTTCATCAGGCATACCAGCAACTTCCTGTGTCGGAGGCACCTTAAAAAGTTTTGGCGATAACGACGCTATGGGGAATGTATAAATTGAGGAAGCTTCCTTTGGGTTAGCAAGTTCTTCTTTTAATTTCCAAAAAAATATGGATAATGTGTTCAGAGAATTTAGTTTTGCACAGGCGTATATAGATGACGTCATCATTGCAGGTAACGGTGTACAGGAATGTTATGAAAACGTATGCAAAGTATTGAGCAAATTCCAAGAATTAAACATGAAAGACAACGAAAAATGTCATTTTTTCACATAAGGTTGAGTATCTGGGTCACTCCATTTCAGCTCAAGGTTGTATACCATTACAAAAGCATAAAGAAGCAGTTGTAAATTGTGTAAGACCAGAAACGTAACACAATTAAGATCGTTTTTAGGAATGGCTAATTATTTTGTAAAGCATGTACCACATCCCGCTTCACATACTCAGAAGCTACATGCGTTATTTTAAAAATATAACTTGAAATTGGATGAAACAACATCACGATCAGTTTGACAAAGTAAAATTCCCTGCTCATGATATGTGGGCTTCCTGGTGGACAAACACCGTGTGCGTGGGTTTTCTCGGGGTGCTCCCGTTTCCTCCCACTTCCTTTATTCCACCAATTCATCCCACGCTATTAATTATGAAAGTTCTGAATCATTGATCTATTATTACTAATATTTTTAGAGAGAGAGTGAAATGTGAAATGGTTTAGCAGATTATAAAACGTTATATTTTTAGAGCACACTTAACGCGTTCCATTTCAAACAAGAAGTTAATTTAAATCTTGTTTGGTTTATTATATTTTGCGTCAGAATTAAGGTTTGATTGTTTTTTTATGTTCTGATTGGTTTTAAAATGTTAGAATTTCAGTATTAATGATATTATGGTAATGTTCATGAAATATAAACATGAGTAAATTGGTCTTATGTTCTTCGTAAGAGTTCATATAAGAATGAGTGCTAACATAAGTTTTCGCGTAATCCTTTGGCAATAAATGAGATGTGGATCTCAAAATAGGTTTCGGCATGACACCTTGTCATTAGTTCACAGCAGTAAAATATATCGACATGTGCATAAACTAGTAGTTATGCTATAGATAACAACTGGAAGTTGGCATATGTCAAGTACTGAGAAACGAACCCAGCATAGTAATTATATTATCATTTTTAATATAATCCAAACAAATATAACAGATGTTTTGTGGGATGGTTGTCACACGAGTTCCAAGACGTGTCAATGGTAGTTTAGCTGTGTTTTAAGCATATAACTATTCAACTGAAGTGCTAAATCCGCTGATATATCCATACGGTGGGCATAGAGTATGACCTCATCTAGGTGAACTATATAATTTGATTTGGCAGCACCAATTAGGCAGAAAGCATCTTCACTACGATGGAGTTTAATACGTAGGAATACTTTATTAGGTAGTATACGGTCAATACTGACAATATCCGTATACAATCGACCCATTATTTCAAACTGAGCGCTCCTAGTAACATAGACAGTACGTTGTTGAAAACTTGTATTCGCATTACCTAACATATTAAATTGACAAGCGGTATCCTTATACCATAACGCACTGGTGAGGTGTGTATTGGAAGCATCCCCTGAGTAGTTGAGTACGGTTTCAGGTAGGCCCTGTAAGGATACGTGCCCGAGGAGGATGAAATAACCTTATCATTGAGGGAAATATCTACTTGTGAAAACAGTGAATGTAGGAAATAATTAACGGGTGCGACGATATCACCCATGATAGCAGGTGGACCAGCTGCAGAGACTGCCAGATTACCCCACCCCCGAGCAGCGGTTTAAATCTTACCTTTTACGTAGAGGTAAAGGTATGCTGGTTGGGTATACTCGGATGTATCTCCAGGAATAACGAACTCACGGGTCCTTCGGATGCGAGTGTCAAGATGGGGCGGTATTCCACCATTCGTGATGATTCAATGGCTGTTTACGTCATGGATACAGATACCAAATCAAATTCATTGGTACAGCACTCTTTACTACCCAGTGTAAGGAACGACATGATGATTAACTGAAAATGTCACTTCGTGCTTGCTTGTACGTTTGCGTCGCTTTACTGATGGTCCGATACGTCCTCGTGCTCCTCGCTTGCGTGCCCGTCGGCTACCGCTCCAGGTAAGCAACTGACCCAACTTTGTTTCCGCCTTTGTCTTTAAAGCCGATGCCGCTTCCCGCATCCGTGCCGTTACCGATTCCTTAACGGGTCGATTTTCTAACACATCCCCAGCAACTTGGATTCTTGTCTGTAGCGCCTATCCTCCAACGGCCTTTGCACCGTTTGATGAATAGCATTGAAAAACCTAACTGACCACGGAATAAACTTCCAATACCGTGACCTCGCTGATGCGCAGGGCTTGTAAAATATGGGATTCCAAGTCCGCGATGTACAGCCACTTTCATTTCGAGAGACGTGTAAAGTGAAGTGTCACCGTCAACGTTCCGGATGCGAATGGCACATCACGTCCGGCATGGTCTTTTAGTAGGATTTCAATGGTATCGAAACCTAGTTTCGCTAACGGAAATTAACGAACATTTTCGAACGTGATGGTTTGCACTTTATCGTGATTCGTGTCGCTCATGTCTACAATACGTAGTAATGGTGCCTTCGCATCATCTACATATTGCGGCTGAATAAGGTCCGTATACACAAACACCTGTTGCGGATACCGAATACCCAGATAGGGTTGTTGCTGTATGGTACCTGCTGTAGGATGTTGATGGTCAGTTCGAAACCTAATTGCAGTGCCAACAGGGGTGATAGGTAAATTAAATCACAATCACTTCTCTCTATCTTTGATTAGGTTCATGTGCTCTTATCTAATCGCAGACAGTCTGTTTTATTTAAGGAACATACATCTGATGAATATACACCACTGTGATGAGTCCCGCAAGATTCGAATCTTGGGCCGTTGTTATTCCTCTTGTACATTAATGACCTACCACAATTCTTACCAGATAAAGAAAAAAGTGCTATTTGCGGATAACCTAAAATAAATGCTCACATTAATTCCATGAAGATGCTATAAAACTACAGCATAGTTTAGGCAACTTTACTAACTAGTGCGTTATCAATTAACTTGCAATTAATACTACGTTTTATCATTACAATAAAACGATTTATAGATTTAATTGTTAAATTGATAAATAGGTAAAAAAACCTTGGTGTCAAATTTGATACGAAATTAACGTTTAACAGCCAAATAAAAATATTAAAAATGAAAATTAAAATTTTTAAAATTATAGCATTTGTAATAAGAATGGGTAGAACATTTAACAACGTTTCTACATTAGAGCAAAGGCGTAGTAGCATTTCTGATCTATCATTTCCTACGAAAATAATTCAAAATGGCTTAGACTGCACAGAATCGGTATCATAGTTACAGTTTCGTCATTAAAAACTCGAGTAGACAACACTGGTCTCTTCCACTGCAAAAAGGCAAGGGCAATATAATAATGAGATTACCAATCTGGAGAATATGTAAACTACCTACAATAACATGTGTAGAACTTAGATCGAATGGGATATATGTGATACGTCATCGTCTTTAAACGCATTTAGAAATATTGTAATAAAAATTTCTGTAAATGAGCATTTTAAATATCGACACTCTAACTGGGCTACCAAGCTTTTTGTGTTGACAATAAATATATAAATAAAATAAAATTAAATAAAAAATAAAATATAGAAAAAATATATAAATATTTAATTTTGTTTTCTATCTTGCATAAAATAATTTTCTCCGGCTAGGAGGGGGCCAGCGCCCCCATGGCCCCTAATGGACGCGCTTGGATATCATGGTATTAATTTCCTTAATGAACATCCACGCATCTATCACTGAATAAATAGGACCAAAAAATCCTGGCAAACTTATGGTCATGAACATTAAATAATCCTTCCCAAGTCGGAGTAAAAGAACTAACTGTATTATGGTTTTGCCCTCGGAGTTGTGGAGTACAGTGCCCTCATTTTCTGCCTGCATGTCCATGAGTTCAGTTGAGAGCTACTGAACGAAATGTTCCAGAACCCACTTTACCTAAACTGGAAGTCATGTCCTTAGAAGCTCACCAGCTCGCTTAGGACGTTAATAAGAACTCAACAAATCAAGGATTTTCATTTCAACTTAGTAATTAATAGTGCGTTTTCATAACTGGACAAAAACGGACTTTACCGTACTGGTAATGGACACCCACTGCTTTGCATAACAGATCCAAGTTATTTTTGTTTAGTCATTTAAATACTCGAAATCAAGACGTTTCGTAATAGATAATAGAGCAGAACAACAAAAGTAATCGTTATTGTATTTCATGAATAAAAAAAGAAAGCCCTTCCCTTAATCACTTGCTTAACAGAATGCATGGAAGAGTAGGTGCAACCATGGATCAAACTTCAACATCATGTAAGAAATATCAGATGAAAGCAATGGCAAGAGAATAATACTCAGTGGTATCAAAACATAGTATTACACTATATTAAATTTTCCCACGTACGTGAAATGATTACCACCCTTAGGAAAATCGTATTTTACAACTTTTCTCATCAAAGGTGCATTTCTGGTACACTGTCAATTACTGGTGCGTTCACCTTACCCTCTTGAAGTAACAAGTATATTTCTGCTAATGAGGTATAGGATAATACAACACATCAAGTGAAAGATGTGAAACATAATTGTTCTGTTTGGGGTTGTGGAACATCCTGCTTGTTTAGCATTGAAAAAATGCTTAATTACTGTAAAAAAACTTAATAGAATCAATGGGAGAAACTTTAACTTCGCTAGACTCTCGTCGGAGAACTTCCAGATTGGAATTAGATTCGCTCTAATACCCAGCTGAGCTTGTCGTTTATACCGCCCCACTTCTGACCATGCAAAGTTAAAACTTTACTATCGATTAGCAGCCAAATTTATTGGTAACCAATGTGTGCTACGGTTTGGCGACGTCGTAAATTTTGTCTGTGTTGCACATGTTTATTTTCCGATGCTGCTTCTCAGGTGTCGATATTTATAGCCTATTGTGAATTCATAAGCGTCTTTAAACTTTGCAGCAATTTTGCAACTGCCAAATCCGAGATTGGGCTTGTATGATAATGTCGTTAAATGGAATATTTCACTGCATTACGTGAACTTTCTTGCCCTGGGTATTAGAATCATTTAGATTGGTTCCCGAACGTAGGTAGACGTTAGGTGGTTCGAAGGCTTTTCTCACTTCTGGGAAAAGCAGAACTGTTCGGATTGGTTGCTTTTTAACTCCCCACTGGTAAACGTTCGGTAGACAAAAAGTAGAAAATTGAATCCCTTTTAAAAGTTTACCCTAATTTAATGTAATGCACGATCGCTTTCGAACTAATATATAATTTGAGATGTGATTTCGAAGAAGAAGGATTTGTATATCCAACTGACATTCAGGACGATTGTTAGTCTAAGGTCTGATTTCTGTTTCCCTGATTTGGTCCAGCAGAACTCCATTCAGTATCATGGATATGTTAACCGACTTCTGACTTACATTCACTAAGAAAATAACGCAACGGTCAAGTTTTCCCTACTTTATGAGTAACAAGATAAAGATTTCATCGTATCTTATATATTGATAAATAAATTTTGTACTGGCAAGAAGGTTTGAATTTTATTTTGGCCTTCAGGCAACTATGACTAACATCATTTTAGAAATTCGACATCATAAAATGTTAAATGTATGCCTCTGTTAAAATCCTAAAAAGTTGTGTTAATAAAATATGGACTAAATCCAGTGTTGAGTTTGAAAATAACCCCTTTCGATTTTTTGTACAATGACAATAAAAACAGCGACTTGAAAGCAAGGAAAACGCGATCTTAAAGTTTCACAAAATTATAGACTGTACGGAATACGTTGATTATAATGCGTCGGAAAATGTCTGAAAATTCAATATTTGTTTTACGGAAAGTCGTGTAACTAGCAGCGAATTATATGGGAGTACAAAAATAAATTCGTCAAAACATGAACAATTTCTAGTATATCTGCACACCAAAAACAAAAATCATTTGGCGTAATGTAGAAACTTTGACTACCGACAGTGAGATCTAGTTTGTTTCCGTAAGTGTTTTACGCTTTGAAATGTTTTAACTATCAGCTGCTTACGTGAAAATCGTGTAATCAAGGGTCGCTCTATTTGTGAAACATCTATTCTGACAAAACAATGAAGGACATCAATGATAAAATGTAGTAGCCACATATAGAGAATTATGTTTACAATGTAACTTACAAGGAGACATACAGATTTAAAAAAAACTTGTGTGATTCAGAAGTAACAGTGAAGAATTATAATTCACGAAGTGATAAGTACATGAAACATTGTGGTAGAAAATTTGGAATTGTGAGAAAGGGCTACATTATGGAGTAGATGATCAACGTGGCCGCCACCTTGAAACTCATCATTTTGGGTGGACAGTTTTGATTTTCAAGTAGGGAGGGCGTCCCGCACCACATCGAAATAACATAGGAATGTTCCCCCATATTACCGACACGTTACGGTGTCGAAGTTATATTCATTAAAATTTGTCGTTTGATATGTAAATAGACGCCTAACATATCTTTGTTTCTCACAAACCGAAGCATCGTACTGCACATATGTTGAATAGCTGAGAGGAGCTACGTTTCTGGAGTTGCAGCCATCTTCATATCCAGCATATTGGATTGAGGTTTTTAATACATAACGTGGGCCGTGTACCATATACTGGTAAATATGTGCATGTTCTGAAAAATATTCCGGGTATTAGATTTAAGATAACTGTAAAGATGTAGGATATATTTTTAATGAAATTTGCAGAGCATAAATTCATTTATTCAGCAGTGGTTTAACTCCACAACAACGTAACCGGTAGGTCAAATCTTACACCAGGAATTACCTTCTTGGGACAGTCTTGTGTTGTTTGATAAGCCATACAAACCACGTATTTCTTTAAATACATTCTGCCGATATGGCGGCTTCAAGATGGTAGCTACGTTGGTAATGTACTTCAAAATACAGTCCTTTCCTACAATTCAATATTTGTGTACAACGATTCATTATTTCCTTGTCGGTTCGTAAGCTTCAAGGTTGTACTATGATTTTTTAATCATCCCGTATAGTACATCTTCTCATTGGAGGAAAAACATTACCAAACTGAATCAAGTTGTAACAACGAAGTTGTCTTGGGTAACAAAACTTTTAAGCTCGATGCTCAATAGTATAACGTTACGGTCGAAACCATGGTTTCGCTGACAAAACAACAGAAAAATTAAGTTATGTTACATTTGTAAGAAATCTGAATTTGAATTTTTATTTATGCCCTTTGGGGACCTAAGGCTCCGGCCTGGATAGGGTAGGGGAAAGTATTCAGAAAAGGTGTCGGCCAGGACATCGATCTGGGTTCTGTCTGAAACAAGGCTAATACAATTTCGTTGCAGCGATTAAGTGCACCATATCAAATTCTTCATACGTGTAACTGGACTACCCTGTGTTAAGGGCTGTATTACATTAACGACAAATTGTTCTTCCTGTGTGGAAACCGATATAAATATTGTTTTATTGGGTCGGTAACTCATAACGCTAACATGAATGTGTACAAACTAATTTAACATCAAATATATATATATATATATATATATATATATATATATATATATATATATATATATATATATATATTTACATCCGTCTACTATTATGGAATCCTTGACAGGCTGTATGTTTGTGGGACCCACCATTGATTATTATGTATAATTATATGTAAAAGCATATATTAGACTTAGAAATTATCGTTATCAACGCTATTTACTTCGATTTTAGAAAATCCAATTTTTTCCCCTCCCTATTCATGCCATAGTCAATGTGAATCCCCTTTACTCTTTTACCATTGCGAGACCCATATACGAACTGAATCCCCTTTACTCTTTTACCATTGCGAGACCCATATACGAATTTTTCATACTATCATTATGAAACCTTTCTATGTTCAGTCGTACCAACCTTTGTGCTTCATGTCAGTACTTCGAAACATGATGGTATCAGGAAGCGATAAATTAAAAATTCAGGGGTGTAAAAGCATTTTATAATTTTTTCCTGCATATTATTTTTCAAATTGTTATACCCAGCTGCCGTGGCTCAGTGGTAGAGCATTGGCTTAGCAATGGGGAGAACGCGGGTTCAAACCCGGGTCCAGACATCCTGACTGAGGTTTTCCCTGGTTTCCCTCGGTCACACGAGGCAAATGCTGGGATGGTACGAGATAATTACATGCAACATTCCTTTACATAAAGATATCATTAATGGTACCGGTAATCCAGTTGTGTAAAAATAAAGGAAAAATAATCAATTACCACTACTGGGAATGAAAGCAGGATCCCCGATTCCGGACGAGTGATCTACAAGTAAGTCAACGAGGTCTTTATGTGAAGGAAACTAGCGTCTAATTCTTTTCTGTTACACAATTCCGGGAAGGCTTTCTCCATTAAAAAAGATTTTTGAATTAAAAGTCTCTACTTGTAGTCGATTCTCTTTACTTTCCACTCAGCTGAAGCAAAATGGAATTCTCAAGTACACAGAACTTGGTCGTGGCTCTAGTAGCTTAATTGTAGAGCACTAGGCAGGCAGCTGGGAGATCTGGGTTCAGCATTTGTAGCAGAAGAAATGTAATGTTT
>JAGDQP010004025.1:0-25034 GCA_022664845.1 Lepisma saccharinum | reverse complement strand
TATGGACAGCACCGGAAAACCGGGACTGTCGCCCCAAAAGTCTTCCACCACTAACTGGGAAGAGACCTCTTAATTTCTCTTGCTAAAGCTTAAGGGAACCGACCGTGGTAGACGCCTAATGCCCAATCCATTCGTTAACGTGTTTGCGGTTAGTTAGTACTCAAGCAAATGTCTGCACCCCTCCTTTTTTTTTACAGATTATAGTACAGTTAAGGAAACAACTACGGATGTATTCATTACCCGGAAGCCGGAATGCAGCTGGCAACGGCAGTGGCCAGTCGTACAGGAAGTCAGAGGCTCAAAATGCTTGGGTTTGGAGAGTAGACTGGCAGGACACCGACCCTGCAGCTTGAACGGTCGTACACGTAGCGACTCTGAATTGCGAGTCAGTTGTAAGAGGAGACAAATTAGAAGAATTGGAGAATGAACTCAACAAGAAAAAGTGTGACATCGTAGGACTATCATAAGTGCGGAAGAAGAATGAAGAGCAGTTGGAACTACGGCAAGGGCACAAATTCTACTTCAAAGGAACAGAAAATGGTAAACCGACAGGCGTTGATTTTATAATAAATAAAGAACTGAACACACGGATAACCGAAATTGAAGGAATTTCAGATTGAATCGCGCGAGTAATAATAAAGACAAACAAGAAATGCAGTATAGAAGTTAAAGAGGTATATTCACCAACAACGTCACATCCGGAGGAGGAAGTCGAAGACATATAAGAGGATATACAGCAGAATTTGGATAGTAGCAAAACGCATTATAAAATTGTAGTGGAATTCTTAGATACCAACAAACATACCAATCATTTCAAATACATTTTTAAGAAACCGTCCCAGAGGAAGAGGACATGGAAAGGCCCGAATGGGACTAAAATAAAAGATTACGTTTTATCGAATAACAGGGAAATTCTGCAAGATGTGTCTGTTCTGAACAGTTTCAAAATCTCAAGTGATCATAGGATGTTAAGATGTAAGTTGAAACTAAATACTAGATTTGAGACAAAAACACTTATCAGAGAAAGAAAACACATCTTTTTTAATTAAAAAATCTAAGAAAACACAGACATTCGAGATACAACTAAGCAACAGATTAAGCGCCTTGGAAGAGTTCGAAGATAAGACATCGATAGCAGAAATAAAATACTGACTGCGATATTAAGAGAGACAGACAAGGAATTAGCATGCATCAAAAAGAAAAAAGGAAGCAAAATATTCGAAGAAACTAAACCCTTGATAAAGAAAAGAAAGGAGATGGAAGAAGAGGAAAACTGCATGAAAAGGATTGAGAACATGGAACTAAATCAAAACGTAAGTAATAAAATAAGAGAGGATGTACAAAGATACAACGAAAATCATGTTAGAAAATTATCGAGGAAAACAGGAGGCTGAAGAAAACAAAACAGCAGCTCATAATAGAGGAAAAGCAAATAATTGCAGTTAAGACACCAGACGGAGCCATAAGACAAAAAATCGCCAGGGGAAGATGGACCCACGGCAGAGATTTTTAAATGGGGAGGTCAAAAGATGAAACAGGAACTTGCCAAATTATTCTTAATGTGTCTGAAGAACAGAGAAATACCATGAAGTTGGACTAATGATGTTATCATTTTGTTGTACAAGAAAGAGGTCAAAGACCGCATCGAAAACTACATAGTAATTAGCTTACTGTCAGTTCTATACAAAACGTTCACCAATGGTATTTTGAACTGTATTGAAGTGGACTTTGATTTTCACCAGGGAAAGGAACAGATCGGATTTCGTTTTGGATTTGGCACAATACACCATATACAAACATTCAATGAAGTTATGGAAAGGACTAATGAATATGAACTTCAACTATGTCTAGAATTCATAGACTTTTAAAAAAGCTTGCCATTCCTTCTCATTGGCAGGAGTACTTAAATCACTTAAACATAAAGACATCGAGAGTGGATACATCAAGTTGGTGCGAAACATTTACTCGACTGCTATATCTCTCAGTAGGCTATATGAAGAAAGTGAAAAAAAATAAAATTGGAAAAGAAGTGAGGCAAGGAGATTCAAGGGTGTTCCTAAATTTAAACTCGAATGAAGTTGGAATAAAGATCAATGGGGAATATCTTCATCATCTACGATTCGCTGACGATCTGAACTCTATCTGAGCTCCTAAAATAAATGTTCAGCTTTTTAAAGCATATTCAACATAAAAATTAGTTACAGTATTATCAAAATAAGAACATTAAAATATACTAAGGATTTTTTTTAGAAAATCAAAGAAATAACTATTATTGGTTTATATTGTTTGTTCCTAATATTTTTCGGTTCAATTCTCCTCTACAGCTAAAGAATAAACTATAGAAACCTACAAACAGCTGAAGGCAAGAAGAGTGAAAAATAAAAAATAACTACAGAAATATAAAATGGATTTTACATCCATAAAAATTTAACTCGATTACTTAAACACATCTGCCGTTAGTTACTAGACTGCTGTGATTAGAGCAGATAGCAAAAATAAATGGAAAGAACAGGCAATAAATTGAATTAGCATCATTACAAGAAACGAGTTTACTTATGATCTTGTTTTCATCGAACTTGCACATTTTAATCTATTGTTTTCCACTACATTTTCCTCAGTGTATACTAAGTATTACAACCAAACAGTAGTGACCTCGAAATAGGAACAGAATGAAAATTCTAAATACTTGGATTTTTAAAATTCCAATAAGCTCGCCAGCAACATATATATATATATATATATATATATATATATATATATATATATATATGTATTCTCAGAAACATACAGGGATCTTCAAATTCTGTAACTCAGTCCTAAATAAATCTGAGACCGAACCTTTTGCAATCCTGTAAACCAAATAGATAAAAAAAATCGTCCATGTTTCAGTTTTCTTCATGTTTGTATTTCCTAGATATCTAGATTCCAAATTTTTCAGGTTTAAGCAAATTTTTGTGGATTAACTGATATAGTATGAACCAAATAGTAAATAATATTCATATTTACTATTGGTAATGAAGTAGGGAAACAAAAAAAAACACAATAAATTCGAAATTAAAATTACAACTATCATATTCGAGCAAAAAATCAAGGAAGAGTAAAAGGGATCATAGCTCCTAGCAACAGAGCATCAAATAAAACTGAAAAAATCTAAGTATAAGATACGTTAGGGACTTCTTAGCTTAATGAACTTTCTAAATTTCAGATTCCATTTTCAATATTCGTGAAACACTTGCCTGTGAAATTTAATATATTGTGCATATTGTCAAATCTGGGCGAATGAGGCATTCTTATAAATTAAATTAGCAAACAACTTGCTTGTTAGAAATACATCTTCAGCATTGCTTCATTGAAAAGAAATCCTAAAGCATATTAATTTTCTTTTCGAAGGCTTTGCAAAACCCTTATATGTATCTGGTCTTTTCTATTTCCCAAGGATCACGTACCAAAATATTTAATTTTCATTTACTAGGAACGTAGATGAATTAATTTAATTTGAAAGATCTTCGGAATATGTTTTAAAAATAGCTCTTTCTCTTGCAGTATTTTATTTAAATTTGTGTCAAACAGCTCTCCGAGAAATTAGGTTTTATCTTACCTCCTTTATTTCCACGTAGTTTTGACCGTTCTGCATTCTATTACTTGTTTCTTGCATTTGATCCTGGTCTACTGTGCTGCTAAAGTTGCGTCCTTCGACATAAACTTTTAGTACATACTTATTTTCTCGTGTACTCGAATACTATATTGTGCAATCCCATTTACGAATTGATGCCAGTTCTCTCCAGTGTTAAAGTATTTGATATTCAACTCACCGCAAGAAAATCAGCATAATTCAGTAGAACATCGAAAATGCTTTTGGAGGCATTTTCTTATACCTATACCAAATGATGCAGACCCACACATTCATTCTTAGTCGGCATGGAATGTGTATTTAACTAATCAATGTCTTAACATAATACGGGAGAAATAGCAATAAATGATCTAACACTATGTTAAGAATTCAAGGTAATAAATACTCTAATAATAAACAAGCACAAGCATGAGATTCTAGTTCTCAAAGAAAGAAATTGCCGAAATACTCAAAATAGAAATATGTAAAGTACTAACCTGCAGAAAAGAATCGTGATTTATTGCCGTTATTTCCAATTTTGTTTCTGATTTCGTAGAATTGTTCTCTTCCTTGAAAATTATGCCTTTGTTCATGCATCCTTCACCACTATTACTTTCTTTAAGTAACGAAGTTTTTAATTCATTACATGTTTCAATTGAATAAATAATATTTTGGTTACATAATTCCTCTTGGGAGACGTCGATGTTTTCTCTAAGCTCATCGTTCGAAGCAGAAACCTGGAATGCATAACAAGTATATAGAGAGGTCTTATAGGTAAAAAGAACAAAGAAAGTGAGAAAATGGGCACTTTCCAGTAAATTATCTTACATGAAAAATGACTGCAATAGTATAAGGATTTGTTTAATCTATATATCTTATCGGATGGAAAATAACACAATATATGGACAGAGCTCTCAATGATTTACAACTCATGAGCATCTGAAGGAAGTAACTGTGGAAAATAAAAATTGTTTGGTAAGGCTAACAAGCAAAAAAAAAAAAAAAATGAAAAGCGACAGAGATCTCTACCCGACAAATAGCTTAAAAGTTTAAGCCGAAACCCTAGCTGTAACCTGTTCGTATATAGACGATCATAGTTCAGTCACGGAAATATGTACTGCGGAAATCTACCAGTTATTTAATCTATGCACTAGCATTTTGTTTCTATTTACCTTCTATTTATTGACTACATAGGCACCCTTTAGAGTTAACCCGTTACATCTGTTCCTCAGACATGTCACAGCTTAATCGTAACTGCCTGACTGGCCAATAAATATAATTTCAATAAAAAGCTAAATGCTAGTTTTAATTCAATTCCCGAAGTATATAGTTCTGTGACTGTACAACACAGGAAATTTAAAGCGTACTAGTACATAGGCAAAATACGTCAAAGAACATACTTACTGTTTCTCACATTTATTATAAATTATTACGTGATCTGTATGTAAACGATGCCAAACAGATATCCTCAATGTACAAAATAAATATGATACAAAATTATCATATTTTACATAGACATATTGCAGGATTTCGTTGTACATAATAAGAACATGGTGTCACACATTTAGGGTTATTAATAAAACATTATCTCGGACACATTATTCGTTAATGGTACCCGTATCACTTTGTTTCAGGACTCCCAATTTATATTTCCGGATTTTTAATGTTGGAAAAACTATTTCGAAATGTTTCTAATATACACACAGGTGAACAAAGATAAAATTTAGAATCTATAGCGCTCAACTGTGGATATCCGAAGCTACCGAGATCGAAATATCCATGAAGAATTTGAAGAAATTCAAATCACAAGGACTAGACAACATCTCAGCCGAATTAATTATAACAGGAGGAGCGACGCTAGTCAAGTATATAGATAAATTAGTAATTGCAATACAGAGAAAGGAGCAGCTTCCAAAGATTACACAATCAAAGCAATAGTTCCTGTTTATAAAATGGCCGATAAATCTGACAGTAATAATGACCGCGGAATCCCTTTACTGACAACACACACGCGAAGTGTTTGGTAATATCCTGTTAATATACTTAAACGTATAAATAAGTAAAATAATTGGAGATCGTCAATATAGATTTAGAAGAAATAGATCTTCGTTGGGCCAGATTTCGTCGTGAGACAAGTATTAGGGAAGAAATGGGACGGTTCACAAGGTGCTCATAAGTTTTAAGAAAGCATATGATTCTGTGAAAGGAAAATAACTATTCAATATCCTGCTAGAATCTAGAATTCCGAAAAAAAAAAACTGGTTCAACTCGTCAAGATGTGTATCAGCGACCCCTTAAACAGAGTTCGAATAGGTAATAATATGCCAGAAAGTTTCGAGATTCAACGCGCATTGAAACAAGGTGATGCCTTGTCACCATTGTTCTTTATCATTGCATTACAATATACGATGATAAAAACAACAAGACAAATAGATACTAACATTGAATGAACTGTTCTTTTACGCGTATGATGTAGATTTAATATTCACCCATACTTATAACGATAATGAAATCACGGTGGAGGTATGTCATATAGCTCCGTTGGGAGAAAAACTGATTATATTCTAACGAGGTTGGTAAGCCGAAGGAGTGAAGGTCCTTGGAAAGACTGAGGGTTCGTTGGGATGACAATATTAAAATAGATCTTCAGAATGCAGTTTTTCGTGATGAAATCTGACTTTGACTGATTTAGAGTAGAAATTAATGGCAGACATTTGCTACTGTGACGATAAACTTGTAAATTCCGTAAGCCATAGTTAGTTATTCAGTTAGGCCTAGTTTGTCATTGTCCAGTTATCATTCCAGTTAGCTAACTGATAGCTAAAGTTAACCTGAACACCACTTTTGTTACCCGTTTTTCAATTGGTGATGGTTAGTTAGCTGGAGGTTAGTAAGAACAGAGTAACGGTTGGCAATGGATTTATACTATTTCGCATCTAAAGAGTTGTTAAAGAATTGTAAAAGCAGTAGAATAGAGGACAGCACAGTAAATTACAAACAAAATACGCATCAAATTCGCTAGTTTCTGAAGGAATATGAATGATATATTGCATTAAGCGATATGCGGAATTAATAAATTATGTAATAGACACACGTTTGATGAAGAGCGTGTTATTATCTAAAAATACGTAGTCGTGATGGTTCTAGGTCACTTGCCCGCATATTCTTTTACACTCTGTCTGTGAAAATAAAGGATAAACTTCACAATATGGCCCGCAGCTTCCGCGTCATATCTACGCTCTATACCACACGTCTAACACTGGGGTTGTTACATTTCTCGTGTAAATTTAACATTAAATGCGTCCCATAAAGTAAAGTTAAGCGTAACTTAAAGTCGAAGAGGAGACGCACCTCCAGGAAAACGAGTGGGATTTCACGTAATAACAAGAAAGAAATACAGTAATTGGAATTATTGATTTTTTTCATGAAATAGTTGATAGGCAGAGCAAAGTTCTTCGTTTTTTTATTATTTTTTTCACTGATACAACCCAAAAAGTAATTACCGTAATATTTTCAGTGTGGGATATAGCTGAAATTTTGGGTGTAAGTAGAATTTTGCAGTTCTGTTCCTATTGAGTGAATTAACGTCCTTAACGAGCTGGTGAGCTTAAACGAACGAGATCTAAAGTTTGTTGGAGAGTGGTCTTCGAACCACTGTGTTCAATGGACCTCAGCGGAATGTTCCTATTGATTTTTAATCTTCAAAAACTTTAAAGCTCGAATACGTACTCGAGAACTGCGGGCGATTACAACACTATTGATTGGTTTAGAAGAATTCCTGTAGTTATATACTTCACAGTGCTTGGAAAACACACTACAGGTGGTAAGCGAAGTTAATACACTTCATAAAATTGAACGTAAATGTGTTAACACTTTTTTCTTTTCTACCAGCGTCTACTACCCTCAAAAGAAGAAAGGAATATGATAAGGTATGAAGTGGGGTAACCAGCAGCTACTACTCTCAAAAGAAGAAAGGAATATGATAAGGTATGAAGTGGGTTAATGTTAAAAGCATTATTATTGTTTTTCATTATCGTTTTACGTATATTCATTTCGCTTGATAATCAGAAACTTCAATTTTTGAACCTCGGCGTCCGACAGCTACTGATTAATGTATACGCTCTACGCAACTCATTCACTTGCAAATAATTCACGAAGTGGGATAAATGAACATCTAATCATCTTGAATCCATTAGGCCTATTTTTTTGGGTACACTTTGCTTAATGCCTCACTAAAAATGTTAAATTTGCACTACAAATCTAACAAACATTTCTTACGTGCTTTGAAGTGTTGAATTGCAAAATATAACGAAGTTTCGAGTCATGGAAGTATGAAACGAGAGTGAAAAATACTTGGGACTATTCAGCTTCTTGCGGGTTGGGACACGTCATGGCCAATGAGTGCGTATAATGAACAAAATTTCAATCGTATTTACTTACTCGACATGCTGTCCTGATTTTTGTAGAAAAATAGTATCCTTCATGAGACGAGGAGTTGCCATTAGTAGTCCGGACGCCACCATGTATGTGCGTTGACCATCTGGATCGATTATTTAACGAAATGATAATGACACAGCATTTCGTGACACTTTTCGTATTGATGACTGTCATTAGGAGTTTATGGAAGTGTCAGTAATAATTATTTACAAGGTAATGAGGAGTATAGTTTGTACACATAGGTCAATAACTTGTGGAATCTGTGGATTATCAAGTAAAGTTTTTCGTTTGTTTTTATTATGTATTTTTCATTATCATTTGAAGAATATTGTGAGTTTGCTCCAAAATCATACGGATATTCTTCACTTTCAGGATCAGAGCTTCCATCAGCTATTGATACATGTCTACACTACTCATTCCCTTTTAAATAATTCACACGCAAAACCTTGCAACAATTAGCAACCCAAAAAGGCATTTCGGAATGATGTCGGTCATTATTATTTCGTTAAATACGCACTCGTATTGATCAACACCTACAGATATGGCAACATGACGAAGAATATCAAAGACCACAGTTGATGTTATGAATGGCCCGCATCTTACTTATGCATCTAACTTAGCCATCTCTACCTTGCTTGTTTTCGTTCCTCGCGAAACTTAATTCATCCTTCGACAGACCAAGGCTTGTTTCTGTGTAGTTTCTTCTCAACTACATCATCTTTTGCTGGGCTGTTTATTGCGTTACGAATTGCCTGCCATATATTATCTCATCAATGTCATTAATATTATTAATGTAATCTTTATTATTAGTAGAGTCGGCTAAGATTTGAACGTATTTGGATCTCCAGTTGGTAATCGGTTTTTAGGCTCGGGTTGTCTAATAAATTTACTCAGAATTTAGATTGTTCTAAAGCATTGATTTCCTTGGTTGCGATGCACTACTTTTGCTTCGTTTTGAGATCGTTAAAAAGTATTCGGTATCACCTTCCGATTCTCTGTAAACTCCTAACTTGCAATATATTGGTGTGTTCTCGTCTATCTACTACACATGATCGATCTAGTTGAGAGTTTTACCATCTGGATATATTCATGTGTATATCTTTGTGATCAAAAGGTGTGTTGTTTAATATTATGTATTTTCTAAATTGTAAATGTTCTTAAGGCCACTTTAGACGATCCAATTTCTCGTACGATCCCTCGTGTGCAATCCCATCGGTTACATTCTTTGATCGTGTAAAGCGCAGATCGTACGATTTTTCATGCTATCTCCGATATGTTCTCTAAATAGAAACGGTCCTATTTTTCAGCGGATTTTTCGTACAATCTATGACAGCGCCCCTACTGGCAATATAGCGTCCTTTCCTATTCGGATGTTTGGTTATGGATTACGACACAAAGAGAACATATTAATGTTATTACTTGATGCAGAAATGAACATACATAATGGCATAATAAACTATTACAGGTATAAAGATATAAAACAATGTTTTTAAGGGAAGTGTAAAGAGGTCGGTGATACTGCAGTACAGCTACTTCTGCTATAGAGGACTGGAAGTACCTCAAAATGCTACGTTTTGCATTCTTATAACCATAAAAGGTACTAAATACGTGAGAAATATGTTTAAAAATATAAAGACAAAGTTCTGATGTGATCTAATAGCTACTGCTTTTCCTATATATTGTGCAATGCAGCTGATTTTCATAGTTTTTCTTGTGCGTAGAGTACCGAATTTGCTGCAATCATGATAAGTATGAAGGGAAGTAATGTAGAGGATACCGATATCTTTGCAATCATATTCCTCCCCAATTATTTTGATAAACATATACGCTCTGTGCATCCGAAATAATGAAATACATTAAACAGTAATTACAGAAGTAGACATAATGTAAGTAGAGTGTCGACGTCAACCCAGAGCTGTGCAAGTCAATGCATGAGCTAGATAATTAATCGAACGAACTAATTTTTATTCAAGGGTTAAGACAGCTGACCCACCCTATTTACACCTATATACCTTGTGTGAAATGAGGCTATAAATCATATAAAATCTACATTACTCTTCATTTTTGTATTTTGCAAGTATTTTATGCTTATAGGAACGTAAAACGTAGATTTTGAGGCGTTTCCAGTGCTCTGTGATAGAAGTAGTTAAACCGCAGTGTTACTAATTGCCCCCGTATGTATAAATAGGAGTTAATATATCGCGATTTATATACTTTTGAAGTGCTGTGTAATGTCACATATCTTGTTAACTCAGGAATATTGTAAAAACAAAACACATATGACTCCGAACTTATCACCGAAGACAGCAAAATTTTCAACGTTTTTTTGTGTCCGCCTTGAAATATCTTTATCGAAGTACAGAAGTAAAACTACGACAATTTCGTTACCACTGAAACCTAGTAGAAGTTAGATGTTCTTGGTAGAAGAATTTGACATTACAACTAACTGAATTCCTGTTGCGTCAAGATTAATTGTTATCAATATTTTAATTATTTTCTATTTTTTAAATGGGCTATACTTTCACAAATATCTGTGGCATAATTACCCTAAAAGCCTGAGGTGTCACAACTATAAACTCCAGCAGTTTCATCATTATCTCCTCGTATCCAAAATTGTACCGTGTAAAACACTATACAATATTGTATAATTTATCGTACGAATAATCTCGTACTATGGATTGTATACATTCTTTCATACGAGAGATCGTACGAGAAATTGTATCGTCTAAAGCGGCGTTTAGTCTTAAGCAATTGTTGTTGTTTTTTTCGTGAAGACATGATTTGCCTATGGTAGGTCTAAAACTTTCTTCCCTGCCTAAATTTGGATGAAATCGACCAGCGCAATTTTCGTGTCATTTTTCGGTAATCTTCAAATAGCCTATGCCTATCTCATCGTATCTTTGTCGAGAGCATCACCTTCTTCGGTCCGAATATGGACATTTAGTTATACCATGTAGCACCACAGAGTACGCATCGTAATGGATAGTCTTTCGTTCAAGAATGCTATTAACAGAATCTCCGGAAAATTACTGTTTGAATGAAGAATCCAGGTTCAAAGTGGCGGGATTAAGTTCCCCCGCAGTAGAAAGTGTGTTTGGCCTATCAAATGCAATCTTGACCCTCTCCATCCTGTGTCGCTGGTATGCCCTTCCTGTATTTCTCAGTCTCAATTAGTATTGTTTGAAGAACACCCGCTATGTATGTTTGTACGAGTCATGTTTCTATTAAACCTCTTTGGTAACCTTGTTCTTGGAGCTCCTTGAAGTTGTCCCCAACGGGAGATCCGAATGAGAGACGAGTTTATCTCCGGAATATTTTCCCACAGGAGAACCCATAGAACTTCTTTTTACTGTTTCTTGACATTGTTTAGTGGCGTAAAATTATCAGCTCTAAGACCTAGCAGTAAAGGCAAATGTAAAAAATGTAATCTTCTATCTCTGAGGAATTTCGATGTCATTTATCTTCAGGCACAGGGTGGTAATGGTGAAGCAGGTTCCCTTCATTGAGAATTTTTTGAACGTTGCTGTCTTCCCTTAGCCTTTCCAAATCCCTCTACTAACTACAAAGCAGAAGTAGTGATTTTGATCCGTCCCTGAATATTACTGGAACCCACCATAAGAAGTCGGCATTTCGTTATCACCACCTGGGGAGGCAAGGTAATATAGGTCTTCTATATTACCTTTGAAAGTTTATCTTCTATAAAACTTTCGAATGAACAACATTTTCAGCCTACACTATCACTCATCATCCGTGTCAACGTACATACCTTCACAAAAGGGGATACCCCTACAGTCTGTTCAAGCGCTTGTGCACATTATTTCCTGTCTTTCGCGAACACACATTGGAGGGTAACACATTCTATTATGGGGCAACCATATTTGACAATAAATAACTGGGCTATGGCGTTTGGCTTCAGTCGTTTCAATATTTCCATGACGAAATTCCCATTCCCAGATACGTACCGCAAGTATGGAGTATTAAATTTATACGGATGTTTGAGATTTCAAAATTATCTTCTTTGCAAGTAGGAATTTCGTCTGAAACTATAAAAGTAACTACATTTCCAAGGATTGACAAAATAAGAACGGAATATATTCAATCAAATAATATTAAAAATGATGCTAAAGGAGAAACAATCAAATGCACGATTTTAGACTTTTCACGTGGCGCCCATATTGAAAATAAACCATATTGGGCCTCGTACATTATTTTGTTGCTTTAAATAGAACAATTAACTCTTGAAAATAATAAAGAGTAGTAAAACATAATCGTGTATGGTTACAAGAAAGATAAATTTAAAACACCAGTTTGTTATGGACGCGTGGCCCCGATGTTGAAAAATCGTCATAGCGGTCCTACGAACGCTCGGAGACAGGTAAAATTGTCAAAATCGTTTTTTCAGCAAATTTTACGTAAGAAACCATTAACATAAATTAGATTGCAATTACTTCTAAGTTCAACCACAATTTCCACCAAATAGCTAACCTAGGCTATTTCTAGACACAGAAAAATATGTTGGAGGCTCTCAGGTATTAGAAAATTATACCATATTTTTAGATTGTTTTAGGAAAATATTTGGATGCAAGTGACAGTGCAATGAAAAGCAAAATATAAGAAGGCAGGGAAATGACTTTGGACCAATCCTAACAAAAGTGACAACGTGAAAATGAAAACGTAGGACACAGAAGTGATTCCTTAACATATAACAATTTAATCTGACGCATCGCAAAGAGCTACTATATACAAGTATAATATTTTCACAGAGTTCTTAACTAGGTTCCAATTTTAAATTCGCTATAGCTCTTTTGGATTAGAAAGCTAAATCCAAAATTTTAACTAGAGGCCGTTTACATATTGTGTTTCAGGGGCGGTTATAGAGGACAGCCTTATCATATTCGTCGAGCTTTAATATATTTGCGCTTTTGCTACAAGCCAAAAGTTGCAATTCCAAACAAACATAATATGAGACAGTTTTAAATTCCGCCAAAAAATTAACACTAAAGGAAAATATGCACTTTTGAAAATAGGAGTGAATTAGAATTGACAAAAAACAGTATAAGTCGTCGGTGTTTTCTATTTGTTAAAATCTGAAACAATAAAGGACACTTTTATAATCTCCAGCAAACTGGGCTGATATGACCCTAAGATGTCAATCACCAGCCAGTCCCCCACTGTCTGGGAAAGCCTATTACTATATTGTCTTTATTCTTGGAAGCCTAAGGAAATTAATTGAAGGATATTGCAGAATATTTTCATTCACAAAAAGAATACAAAGTATAAATTTAGTGTCCAACTGGAATTATTCGTAAAAAACTGGAGCTTTAATATTTCACTATGCAATTTTGCAGCAAAAAAATAAAATGAACCTCCTACAAGTTCTATCGCGTAGTGCGCTCGGCTGTTGTTTCATGTTCGTGAAGACAAATTGAGAGCTACTTAATAAAGATGTAGCAAATTATACTCACGATCTGTCTGACAGACGGTTATGGAGACTTCGAATTAATCTACTTCAGCCGTCCGTCAGAGGTCTCGTCTAGACCCAAGTTATATAATTTAGCTTCATTTCGAGGCAACCATGACTTCAAGGGATAGATAACTCATCAATTAACCCCGAATATCATCACTGTTTTCTATTACACCCTCAAATAAAACACATCAAATTAAAAATACCCTTTTCTGGACATATAAACATTCCCATTCTTCATGTTCCTCCCCCACGAACACGGAAATTACAAGAGAATAGCTACAGAAAACGGAAAGATTTCGAAATGTGGGTACACAATTCACAGAGAGAAGTTGGACACGCAAGATACGTAAAAGAAAGTGCTAGAGAGAATGCTAGAGGAATGAAAAATACTTGGAACGAAAAAGAAGAGAAAAATGGACAATTATTTACGGAGACAGAACATATTAGGGGATACAACTGATGTTATCAATGAAGGAAAAGAAAAAGACGAAGAGATTGAGTGCAGTTCCCTGATCTACTCGGTAGGAGAAAAGGTAAAGGCAGGATGGGAACGCTTAACTCAGATTGAAGGATCTATCGGAATCCGAAGAATGCTAACGTTTTCTATTTTCCTATGCATGAACAACTCAAATCAAAATCTCCAGTCAGTAACTACATTTTCAATACTAGAATTTTTCTAAAATATAATTTTGTATATAAATGCCTGGATCTCGGTGACAGTACAAAGTAGCTCAGTAATTAGTATGAACTGACTTATAATTAGTAACAGAAGCTTAACTAAGAAACATGGGGGATGTTAGTATAAGAGACTGATCTACAGTAGTATGGCCTAAGACACCCAATACCTTTTTTTAATTAGATATCGTATATCCTTTGAATGCATTATTTTACGCTCAGATAAAGGCAAATTACTTTGTTTTTACATTGCAGCATTTTCAATCGCTGCATGTATGTTTCTACCTTTCCTAATAAATAAAACATTTCTGGTAGATCGAAATCTTATTGTTGTCAAAATCTACGATATTTTATTTGGTAATGTTTTTACGTTATTAAAAATGGTAGACTTTTCCCCAATCAGAATATTAACTAGCAATAGCCTAGGTAAAGCTTTCAAGACTAATGCAGAAAAAAAAACTGATATTGTACAGATTACCTAGATAATGAAATGTAAGAATAAAGTTATGTAAGTTATTTTCCGATACAACTGCAATAGAGAAAATCCGAGAAATGTGGCAAAGCTGCTACTTTAGAGAGAGATAGACAAAAGCTTTGCCTCAAGAGAAGAAACAACAGTTCCTAAGCTCGCATACTGCAAACAAATAGGTCTAAGCTGTAGATACTTAACAGCCTGAACACAAATTCAAATTTGCAAACATACAATTAAAACAGCCCTTAAATTAAGACTAACGTCACCTGCATGTTGACAATTTCACAATTCTTAAGTAATACTGAAGAAGTAGTTAGTGTTAATTATTTCTCGCTAGTCAAAAACTAAATCAAGTTTCGAGCAGACTTTAGAATCCGTGATATGACTATTTCATTTTCATTTCATCTGGTTAAAATATTTGCAAGTAATTTAGTAGTCATATCATGGATTTTGAAATTTAATTCTATTTTATATTAATATAAGTGCATACTACACCCTAGGTAAAATTATTTAACAAAAGCAGATATACCTCATCAGTCGAAAATGAAATTTCTTGTTCTTCTTTCAGCTTACTAAGTTGATGACACATACCAACACTCTCTACATATATTTTGCCATTGTTGGCCATGGTCGAACTGTCTCCAAACAAAATTCTTTAATACGTGTATTTAGAAAGAACTGTCCTTTAACGTCCTACAATACAAGCTTCTTACTCATCAAGAAGTCAGGAGCGAAGGCAGGAAATGCTGTAAAAAGATAAACCAATTTACAAATGTTATTCTGGATTGAAAGGACTTTGAGTATCAATAAAAAGAAATATACATTTTTAATGCAATGTAAATTCTGACTATGAACTTGGTGTCAAATTTTAAATTAGAAAATGCAAGTCTGGGTATCTCTCGAAGTAAAATTTATGCAGCTTGTTGGTAGCTATAACTTTTTTTTTATAAATTAGAGGAAAACAAACAAAAAGAAAGAAACACACCCACATAAAATGTTCGCGCAGTTAGAAAATGAAAGAACAATAGTATTGAACAATACTTGAATCGAGAAAGTAGCAAATGAAATAAAGATTTTGTAATATCTATTCCAAAAAAAACTTCACCGCTTTACTTATTCTGCACTCACTTACATCCTCTATTAATCAAAATTTTCCGTTCACTAAACAATCTAAAAAATACAACCAAACTAATACATTGGTTGCAGTTCAACGTGTTCTCAGAAACATGGTAAGAAAATTATAGTCTCTGAAGATAAATAAAACAATGACTTTATGGTAATTGCTCAAAATGTGGAATTATGAAACAATTATATAGTAACTTTACAACATTATATAACAAATGAATTAAAAAAAACTGAAATATCAAAGCTAAATGAAATGAAGAAATTTGCATAAGTATTATCAAGTAAATATTGCCATCTGTAAGGCCTCTAATCAAGTAATATTGCAATTCGAAAGGTCTGTAATTGTTTATTACGAATATGGTCCGATGGAAATTAATTCTGATTTTAGAGCGTGAACTGTCTGATACATGATGTTGTACGATATTTAGCAGTCATGAGCAGTATCGCGATACTTAGGAGAGAAGTAACGGGATCGAAGTACTCGATACTTTTAAGAGGTATCGAGTAACGAAATCAGTGATAATTTCTGTGCGATGCTTCCTGACCAACTCAGTCCAGGATGAGTCAGTCGTTGCGAGAATGATCTAAGGAAAACTTACAAATCTAGAAGTTAGCCCTGAGCTTGATATCTACTGGAAACATCCTTAGAAATGGCATCATAGGTCACCGCAGCCATCACGTGCTAAACACTCAGCAGCATGGTGGAAGGACAGAGAAATGTTTAAAAAATATTTTTCCGTCGTCAGAATAAAATTATTTTCTGTTAAAAGTTATGAAAAGGACAACATTCAGTATATATATGGAGCGACGTATTTACACAAAAAACAAATACTCGCAACATAATTTGAAGAAACAAATATGGCGCTTCTATACAGGCAGCACGGGTTAGCCCTGCACTCTTTGATAAGCCTATTCAACGCAGGAATCAGTACAGGTTAATTTACCCCGTTCACACACAAATAATAGATTTATTGTCTTTGGGCTAGAGGAAATTAGATCGTTAAATTTTACAAGAAATGTATCGCCCCTGTCTCAAGTCAATTAATTTAACTCAGATTCTCTTGATATGATCGTCTGGGTTTAATTTAAACAATACTGTTTACCGAAGAACAATAACATTTAGCGAGTTATGGATTAGCAATATTACTGGCAATAATTTAGAGGAGTTTAGAATTAAACAAAAACATTCAGCTCTCGATTATATGTCCTAAAATTCAACGATCTGCTAGTTATGCATTGGGGAGAGATCGATATAGCCATAATTAACGATATGCGCTCAAGTTGATACCAATGTTTATTTTTATTGGTTTCTCAAAATGGGGATAAAATATATTGATAGGTGGATTCAAATACATGGAGTTGTGTATAACAAACAGCTTTTAGGAAGGGTTCCTTCTCGCGTTTTGATGGAAGGAATAGTTTCTGGTGGCAAACTTCAACAGCCAAAAAACTGCGCAGATGCCAGTAATACAGAAAGCGTTATGAAATTGTGTCACTATTATTTCGTTATAGACACTTGATTCAATAAACAAATCAAAACATGGCTGTGCACGGAGAACTATTAATGACGTCACTTCGTGTTATCAATAACGTGTTCGGCTACAAAAATCATGCCATAATGTCGATGGGGAAATACAGGTTAGTTACAAGTTAGATTCTATGATGGTCTAATGTAGTTTTCTTTAGGACCAATATTGTTTCCAATTTACATCAATGATCTTCCCGGTAGCTTACATGTAACGAAAACAACGCTATTGGCCGATGACACAATTCTGATAACTGAGTTTTAAAACAACATCCAGACAACCGTTAAGCTATCACACTAGTTCAGACAAAAAACCTCAAATTGAATGTGGACAAAACAGTAGCTGTAAATTTTTAGCATTATGGATAACAGATACCCTTACATGGGATGAATATATAGTGACGCTGGCTCAGAAACTAAGTCAGGTATGCTATGCTATCAAAATCCTTTCGAATGTTTTGAACTTCTCCTCACTTAAAGTGATAAACTAATTTATTTCAGTCCTTACTAACCTACGAAATTATATTTTTTTGGCAACGCTCATAAAAGCAAAATAATTTTCAAACTTCAAAATCGAATTATAAGAACAATTACGAAATCACAATATAACTACGATTGTAAACCACTATTCAAAGCACTCAATATACTCCATTACCTTGTCTATACATCCTTCACCTCCTATTCTACGTAAAGAAAAACTAAGCCGGAATACTTAGAAAAACTTAGCTGGCCACTGCGAAGAACATATTTATAATAAAAGAAAAATCACAGCTTCTCTGTAATACCACAAAATACATGTTTAGGAAAAAGGTCCTAAATATAGTGACGTTTTATTAACTAGCAAAGTTCCAGTGAAATGCAAGCAAATAGACTTAATTCCTAAATTCAAGGCGCAATTTCACGAGTACTTAATACATCAGTTTTTATTCTACTGAAGAATACCTAATTATTAAATTTGATACTGAAAATTTGTTCAACATGTTTGTATTTGTAAATAGAAAAACTTAATAGAATTACACTTTTAGTATTAACAAATATTGCATAATAGTAGATACAGGGTAGGGTATCTTTGTTCTGTGAATTGTATTAATTACTATTTCATACAACCAGTGCTCTGTTATTGTAGCATTGTATATCGTTATATTAGTCAAATAACCTGTTCTATTATTACTGTTTGTAGGTAGTGGGTATATTTGTACTGGAAAATGTATTATTATATTTTTAATTTATATCCATTGTTATGAATCAACGTATAAATCAAATGTCATAATAGTATTAGGTGCTGGGTATATTTGTACTGTGAATTGTATTAATTCGTACGTCTCTATTGTTTGTAACTTGTATGTATTGGTGTATAACATTGTAGTATTATCATATTGTTACCATGACGTGTTTACTTTATGTGTACTTAATATATGAGTAAAGACGAAAAATAAATCAAATCAAACTAAATCAAATACATTTTAGACTTTTATTTTACATGGCAAAAGTTAAGGCTGATAGCCTTGTCTTCCACTTAACCATGATACATAATTTACATATCAAAAGAAAAATACTCATAAATACAAAATTCTAAGTTGATAAAACATATATACAGACACAATACACACACATTAGTCTACAATTACGACAAGAATACAATATAATAGTAATACATGAACCCTTCCATATTATAATGAATCTATCTCTCTTCTAACTTTCCCTCCCTTCTCACTTCACCAATACAGACCCGATTTAGAACCCTCTCCATCCCAAATACAACCACACCCATAAACACAATGACAAGTAAAAAGACGAGTTAATACAAGGATAAAGACAAAAATTACTAAATGTACCGCATTTGAAACGAAGGTACAAACTGAAGCAAGAGTATGGAGAAAAAAATAATAATAAAAAATAATTGAAATTTAACATTCTTTTACACTGCTATGAGTAAGTGACAGAAAGTGACTATGAAGCTTATTCCACTGCTTGATTCCGAAACACCACAAAAGATTTAGAATAGGTTTGAGATCTGTGCTTTGGTATTCGCAGGATGGCATTGACATTCGAGCGTGTGTTCATATTGTGAGTGAGATGCACAGATTCCAGCATAGAAGCCAGGTATGTAAGAGATCCTAGAGTTACAACCTTGCAGAACTGCAGTAGAAGATGAAACGTTCTTCTCTTTCAGTTTCAGCCATGCCAGTGCAGAGTATCTGCTTGACACATGGTCATATTTTTTATCATTGAAGTTGAACACATCTGTT
Organism: Lepisma saccharinum; assembly: GCA_022664845.1. NCBI lineage: Eukaryota > Metazoa > Arthropoda > Insecta > Zygentoma > Lepismatidae > Lepisma > Lepisma saccharinum. The sequence goes on along the minus strand of JAGDQP010004025.1, from coordinate 5,474 downwards.
TTCCATTATTTGTAATCTGTTTGCTAGAGTAAGAGACAGATCATTATATACTACGTCACAATAATCAAAGATCGGAAATATGAGAGATTGTATCAAGGTGATTTTAACTTGCTGAGGAAGAAAGTTTTTCAAAAGATTGAGTGTATGCATTTTCATATGCACTCTTTGGGATACTAATTTCACATGTTCTGACCATGATAGAGTTTCGTGAAGAATAATACCGAGACTTTTGACTTTACCTTCTTTCTTTATTTCCTTGTTCCTAATGCAAATTTTTGGTACATACAGATTTTGATTTATTTTTGCTAATATATTTGGAGAGCCCATTAATATACATTGAGATTTGTCTGGATTTAGAGACAAACCATTGTACTCTGACCAGACGTGTATGTTTTCAAGATCGGAAATAATTTTGCTTACTGCATTGCCAAGATCATTGGGTTCAGACGTTATACAAGCCTGTACATCATCTACATATAGATGATAATTGCATTCAGTGAACTGAGATGCAATATCATTCATGAACATCGAAAATAATAATGGACCAAGAATTGATCCTTGTGGAACATTAAGGAACTTAAACGGCAAATAACAGTTTGTAAATAAGGACATTTTTCAGACGTCATGATTTGGTACCAGCTAGTTTTTGGTGTACTTAATGAAAATACACATCGAAGATCGGAGCATGAATTGGCCTTGGACAAGGCTCTTGAGATTGCAATTTGTTTTGAACAACCTGAAAAATGCTACTTCGTTGCCTGCAAACGGAATATTTTCAAATCCAATCTATCAGATACAGTCACATAATAGTCACAGATCAGGTTCCAATAACGTTGTTTTAAGATTTTAGAGCTGAAAGGATTACGGTATGTTGGAGACGTTTAGTTAGGCTTAAGTTTGGTAGCTTGTCTGCTGATTATTGCTTAAAACGCTTATTCAGAGATAGGGAGACAGAGAGAGAGAAATGACATGGTTTGTTGCCAAATACTTACGACGTAGTATCTGAGACTACGATGTTGTAGCAACGGTAATTTATGGAACTAAAAGTAAGCTACAGGAGCAGAGAACAGATAACCTTTGGAAGTGGTTGATTGCGTCCATCGACTATTTTAATAAAGAATATGAATCGCAATTCACGAAGACAAGCACAGAATCTCGTAAAAGGTTTTCTACAAGTGCATTGGCAATATCTCAGGTAAATGGCACATTTTTTCGTAGGAAGTTTTAGTCACAATTACACAGATGATGAGCACTTCTGTTGGTAGCTTAGAAACTTCACAAGAAGTAAATCTTGCAGATATGGGTGAACTTTGTAAAATTTACAACCTTAATCCTTGAAGGGTTAAAGATGGATTTAAAGTTTTCCATACAATATACTTGTCTGTGACGATATAAATATCAATTTAACTTAATTGGTGTAGGAAGACACAAGAAGCAGTAAATGGCAGAATGAATTGTACTTACCGACATAGCAAAATGCCGTCCCAGGAATATCTGACGAATCTCTTGGCAGGATATCGGGACGTCCGTAGGACGTCCTGTTTAAGTCCCATTTACATCCATGGGATTAGTTAATCTTTCGTATAACTACACGAAGGCATATCCTTCGTATGGTTATAATTAATTAAATAATAATAGTAGTAAGGTCATATTTAATTTATAGAAATTCCAGGTAGGTAATCCCGCACGGCTTTCCGGGGGACATCCAGGGGACCTCCATACGGGATGAACTGTTTGTATTGCCCACAGAGTTATCGAACGGACGTCCTTAGGACATCGCTATGGGAGCTTGATAAATCTGACGTCAATGGAATCTAAATGGGACGTCCCAGGGATGTACTCTGTTATGTGGGTATTGCAGAAAAAATGAAAATGATTCTAAATCTACTGACAAGAAGTTCGCAGAGGCTGAAGAGATAAAACAATGTTGGGTTCGGGGATTTCTTCAACCGTGTCGGGTTGTTCATTCTCCAATTCCCAAATTCAAACTTATTTTGTAAAAAAAAAGTTTTATTTCTCAATGGCTTAATTGTTCAGCGTAAGGCACAATAAAATCCATGAAAATTAAGAAAAAAAAAAATAGGCTATGCTTTCCTATGACAAATAGTTGCCGTTCTGTCAATCATAATTAGTAATGTTAAATTTTGGAAAAAATGCCGGAAGTTTTTTTAATTCTCATGCTACTTTTAAAAAAACGTCATTTTTTTATTTTACGGGGACTCTTACGATATTTGATGATTAATAAAGTATTGAAAATGTTAATTCTTGTTAAAAAAAATATATACCTTTAGAAAAAATATCCTCATTAAGACTGCTTCGGACAAAGATTTGAAGCACTATTTACGTTTATAGGGTACGAGCCAAAAGTGCGTTAGTAGATGAAATTCCTAACTCATGTACAAGAGCGCTAATGAGATATATTGCATTTCTAATGTAAATTGAAAGTTCTTTTGTGTGTTTCTAACGTAAGAATCTTTAATTTTACTAAACAAAAACAAAAATACATAGGATGTGCTAAGGAGTTGTAATGAAACATAATAATAGTAATAATTAAAAAAAAAGTTTCGTCAATAAAACGAAAATTAATTTGGCCGTGTTTTCTTTCTTAATTTTCTTTTTTTTTTTTTTTTTTTTACATTTTTAATTATAATTCAATGCTCTTAGTTCGATATTTTTTGACAGAAACAACGAAAAACTTTCAAGGTGCCAACGACAGAATCTATTACGAATACAAGCAAACGATTGGTTGTGTGTATTTCAATAGTTTCAGCGTCCACTTTAATAAGTATAACCGTATAAAAGAATAATATATTCAGATTACCTGAATATTAACAAATGCGTTTGTTATTTAATACATTTACTTTCAAACTGAGGAAAAGCTATACAATTGGAAATATTCGGTCGTATTTCTCACGAAAAATTGAAACCAAAACGGTTTACAGTTGATAACAAGATGCTTTGTTTGAATCGATGAGCCTCAACAGCATCTAAGATGAGCAGCTCCGAAAACAGAGATATCTTCGTAAAAGCGACTGCTCCTTTGTACAGAAAACTAACTGTATTTTATACACGTCACATATATAGTTTAACAAGCAACCTTATCGTGGTGAGTTCTGGTAATTTTGCACCCCTTAAAACGAAAACTAACTAAAGAGATGTATGTTTTGGGTACACTAAGAGCCTGATTATTATGATCAGTTTATGGTTTTGACTCCATTCGCAAGATTCCTTAGTCGAAAAGTAATAATTGGGGAATGTCCAAAGAGATCCCACTTAGTGAACTACGAGGGTTGCCTATTTACCGCTAATAGTGAAACTTTAAGCACGATGCGATAGTACAAGAAGTTGTCGATTATTTTTTAGTATAACCGATAGGTAAAAAAAAAGTGCATTAGGCTTTATAGGATTCCGATATTTTTTCGAGCGAACCTACTCTACCGATAAATGATATTGTTCGGTCAGTGAATTTTTAATTGATTATAATTTCTTGTAATTTTCTCTTACGTATTCCATGTTAATTCATATTATTTCATAATAATTTCTTATATTCTTTTAATGAGCATTATGTTAATTTGTATTTTTCGTATTATGTACCGTTAGTAAATAGCCTATTTGTTTCTCCCGCTGTATATTGGAATTGGCAAATATATACTTACCTGGGGCTAGAATTCGCTATGTGAGTAAAACAGGCTAACTACAATACATTAAAAAAAATATGGAGAAGACTGAAAGTTACTAATGGTACAAGGTGAGTAAAATCTAAGAGCGAAACGGTTGATACATCGCTACTACACTTAAGCTCCATAATATTGGGTTTCGTTTAAAGTGACCAACTACACTTTCTTATTTGCATTCCTTTTGTAATTCTACTTAACCTTTATTATCCCCTTGTACGAAAACAATTAGGTGCCATCTAGTTACATACAGTATGACTTTGAACAAGTGGGGTAATTCTCCATATTAGCAAGTCTTGTTATACGGCGTTAAATGTATTCCGAATGTTATTAATCTCCTTTAGTTCGGATGCGCAAAATGCAGAATGTTTTGTAAAACAAAAGAATGTGAATGCACGGGCACGCCCTTGTACATTGTGATTATGAGTTAAAATCACTACTGGTTCTTAGATTTCTCATTCTACGTACGAAAGATAAGGGAGACTACAACATTTGAAGTAAACGCTATTGAATGTTACATAAAAGATGTACCAGTGTGTAATATGGAGGATTGGCAGGTCTCTACAAATATCTACATACAGTCTAGTTAAAAGCGGAAACACACTCGTTTGGTTAATTGCTTAAATACATGTTTATAAACGGTAGATCTACAAGAAGTGAAAATGTATCAGTATTAAATTGAAGCGTTGAAGTGAACGTCGAGGATTTTAGTGCAGACAGTGTTTTCGTTTTCTGATCTTCTTCAGAAAAAACAAGACTTTAGAACATAATTTCCTAAAACGCTATAGACCTACTTCAAGTTTATATCAAGATCGGTGTTATTCAGTATATAAATATAAAACTTTCTCTTCAGTATGGACGCCATAAAATACAGTCTGTTCTCTACTTTAACGTACACTGGACTGTACTGATTAATTGTAACAGATTATTTCAATCTAAAAAAAAACTATTAAAAAAAATATTGATTCAATTTACTGTTTGTGGAGCTGTGGTTGCAATAGAGAAAATCAGAAGATACGGTAACTTAATGGCATTTTATAACAGTAATTTGCTAAATTGTTGCAGCGTTTACAGCAGAAGTTCAATTTTAGTTACTTACAACGGATTAGATGCAATAGTTGAAGTTGCAGTTCTAAATTTTTATGCTCAAAGTGCAATTGCTCGATACGAAATGATACGATAACCGTTGTACTATAAGCCCAATTGACGTGTTTTGGCGTTGACCCGATCCCGGTTACACTTTATAAGCGTGACCATCGTTTTGGCGTTGACCAAGTGCAGTGATGCCAACTCTAAGCCTGCGGTGGCTATATCGGTTTTCCAAAAGGCGAGACAGTGGTTAAAATCGGTCGCATTCATTTCGTCGACAATCATTTTGTCGACACCACTTTGTCGACAAGTACGTTTCGTCGACAATTCATTTTGTCGACAAATACGTTTCGTCGACAGCTCATTTAGTCGACAGGTACGTTTCGTCGACAGCTCATTTTGTCGACAGATACGTTTCGTCGAAAGATCATTTTGTCGACAGGTACGTTTCGTCGACAGCTCATTTTGTCGACAGGTACGTTTCGTCGACAACTCATTTTGTCGACAGATCACTATCGACAGGTACGTTTCGTCGACAATTCATTTTGTGGACAGGTAAGTTTCCTCCAGTAATAATTTTGTCAATATGTAAGTTCAGCAACAGCTAAAATTTTAGACTATTCATTTTGCCTACAGCTAACTTACGTTACGGGTTTGTAACGGGAAATTAAATTGATATTCATGTAGCAACTTAATCACCAAACTAACTGA